>CAUYQV010177777.1:0-28349 GCA_963574575.1 Galagoides demidoff
GTTTTGATATAATGACTAAGCAAATGACATGAAATTTATGTTAACCAGCTTGATGAAAGTATTTCAAATTGTATATGAAAACAGCACAATGTACCCCATGTTTGCATTAATGTATACAGCTATCAATTAATAAAAAAAAAAATAGGCTTTGTTGGGTGGCACCTGTGGCTCAAGTGAGTAGGGCACCAGCCCCATATACCATGATGATCTTACCTTGATTGCCTGGGGAAGTAGTGTTTATCAGATTTTGCATGCTAGTTACTTTCCCACCACTTCTTTCCATATTCTGCCCTTTGAAAGCAAGTCAGTAAATGCACCCCACACTTAAGAGGTGAAGAGTTAAGCTCCACCTCCTTGTGGGGGGAGTATGTACAGAAACTATTAAAAATTCTTGTGTGCAGATTTGTCTCTTCTTTCTTCATTTATTTAGTCACTTTTATAATATCTGTATATTTTTTTCCCTCTAAGGTTGGCTTCTGTATCCTTTTGACATGCCCCCATCATTTTGTTTCTTTAGAAACTTTCTGGCACTGTAAAGTCTGTTCTCTAGCCGATAATCAGCCACTTTTCTGTATTTTTCGTTCTTTTCATTGCAGAACATTATTTAGAAACCAGGGTCTGGGAACTGGATGGGCTGATTGCTACTGGATGTCTTTGCTTTCAGGCCTTCACTGCAAACAAAGCTAGATAATAAGTATGTTCGTACTATGCCATATATACACACTTAGCTAATTCTGTGTCCATCTGTATCTGTATAAAACTAAACGTGAATTTATACTACCATATTTTTGTTAAATGTTTAACTTAAATTTGTAATATTGGTGTCAGTATTAAATTTGTATTGATAATATTTTTCTTAAACCTGTTTTCACAGTTGTGACTACTTTACAGGAACCTCAGAGATCTATATACATTCTTTCCACTAATTTTGAGTGCCTGCAAGATTCCAGGTATTTTATAGACATTTGGAATAGAGCTGCACACAAAACAGACCCTGCCCTCCGGAGCAAAAAAAGTTTTTTGGTTTGGTTTTTTTTTTTTTTTTTTTGAGACAATAGTCTTCACAGCAACCTCAATCATCTGGGCTCAAGCTATCCTCTTGCCTCAGCCTCCCAAATGGCTGGGACTATAGGTGCCCACCACAATATCTGGCTGTTTTTAAGAGATAGCGTCTCACTCTTGATTAGTCTGGTCGTGAACCTGAGCTCAAGTGCTCTACCCGCCTCAGCGTCCCAGAGTGTTGGAATTATAGACATGAGCCCCTGTGCCCCACCAAAGGAAATTGTCTAGGGCAGCACCTGTGGCTCAGAGAAGTAGGGCACAGGCCCCATATACTGGAGGTGGTGGGTTCAAACCTGGCCCCGAACCAAAAAAAAAAGGAAATGTCTAAAAAAAAAAGTAGAACATACAGGCTGTATGTATATAGTATATTGTAGGATGATAAGTGATGTGGAGAAAAAGGGCAGAGTAGGGGGCTCAGGAGTTCTGGGGTGAGAAAGGATAGTATGCAATTTAAAACAGGTGACCAGGATACCTCTGTGGAAGGTAACTTCTGAGTACAGACCTGAAGAAGGTGAGAGAGTGAGGTATATGGAGTCTGGAGGAGGAGAGTTAGGCAAAAGAAACAGCAAGTGCAAAGGCTATGAAGTGAGAGTGTGTTCCCCACCCTTCATATTCAAGGCACAGTGTGGGGGAGTGGAATGAATAGGAGGGGGAGAAGTACAAGATGAGATCAGAGGTAATGGGGCTGAGATCATGTGAGGCTCTTTTAGCCATTGTGATAACTTTGGCTTTTCCTCTGTGAAGCAAGAAGACCTAAAGGGTGTGAGCAGAGGAGTGATGGTGTCTGACTTGGGGGGTTTTGTTTTGTTTGAGGCAGGGTCTTATTCTATTGCCCAGGCTGAAGTGCAGTGGCTCATGATAGCTCACAGCAACCTCAAATTCCTGGGCTCAAGTGATCCTCCTGCCTCAGCCTCCTGAGTAGCTGGGATAACAGGGACACACCACCACACCCAGCTAATTTTTTTATTTTTTATTTTTTATAGAAACAAGGTCTCACTCTGTTGCCCAGGCTGCTGTCAAACTTCTGACCTCAAGCCACTATCCTGCCTCAGCCTCCCTAAATGCTAGGGTTGCAGACATGAGCTGCTATACCCACCCTTACTTGTATTTTAACAAGCTCGCTCTGACTGCTGTGTTGCAGATAGACTGAAGTGACCAGTTAGGCCATTGCAGTGTTTTAGGCCAAAGATGACAAACTGAGACAATAGCGTGGGGAGGTAGTGAGATGGAGTTGAACTCCAAAAATGTTGTGGACATAAAACTAACAAGATTTCCTTCTGGTTTATACGTAGAATGTGATGACTCCAGGCTTTTGGTCCAAGTAAGCAGAACAGTAGAGTTGCCATTGACTGAGATGAGCAGCATTGGGGGAAAGATGGGAAATTCCATTTTAGACATTTTAAGCTAGAGATACCTGTTGGACATCCAGTTGGCAACGTCAAGTGGGTAGTTGGTTATATGAGTCTGGAGTTCAGAAGAAAGAAAGGTCCAGGCTCAGCGCCTGTGGCTCAAGTGGCTAAGGCACCAGCCACATACACCTAAGGTGGCGGGTTCGAATCCAGCCTGGGCCGCCAAACAACAATGATGGCTACAACCAAAAAAAAAAAAATAGCCAGGCACTGTGGCAGGCGCCTGTGGTCCCAGCTACTTGGGAGGCAGAGGCAGGAGACTTTGCTTGAGCCCGGGAGTTGGAGGTTGCTGTGAGCTGTGATGCCACTGCACTCTGTCTCAAAAAAAAAGAGAGGTCCAGATTGGAGGTACAGGTTGGGCAGTGGTAAGTATACAGATAGTTATTAGCGCCATGCAACTGGATGAAATCACCAAAGAGAGCAAGTGCAGTATGGAGGAAGGGGCCCATGCACCTAGCCCTCTCCTCCTTTGTGGTCTTGCTGTACTGCAAAACTGATGTGCCGGGATAATGGCTTAACTGGGGAGCTGACCCAGCCAACTTACCAGCAGCAACATCTAGAGAAACTTTTTCTTTTGTAATTGTGACTGTGTACCTATTTTGCAGAAGTAATCGTGTGCTAGCAACAGTGGCATCTGTGAATTTGGATTCACCAGGTTCTTAGAATATCTCCCACGTGGATATTAAACTGCTATGTGATGCTTCTGCTTGATGTGGCTGGGTACTGTGTAACCTCTAGTGTCCTGCTAAATTTCCTAGGCTAGATTACAGAAGCTGAATGGCCCAAAGAGGTTTCTTTACTGTTGGGGTGTCCTCTGGATAGGATATGAAATTTTGTAACCGTTGTGTTAAGTTAATCCTACCACTCAGATGGTCCCTTTTAAATATTTCTAAGGAATGCTCTCCAGCACTTTACCTCTATTAATTTCTTGTTTTAGCCTTTGGTGTTCATGCCTTTATTTTAGAAAATTAGACGACATTGCTCTTCCACTGGTTCAGTTTTCAAATATCCCTAAACTTGGACTTTCCAGTAGTATACTGGGTGCAGATTTATTTGACCAAAGAATGATGGGTTTTAGTTTATTTTTGGAGACAGAATCTCACTCTGTCACCCTGGGTAGAGTACCATGGGTGGCATGATAGCTCACAGCAACCTCAAACTCTCTTGGACTTGAGCAGTCCCCTTACCTCAGCCTCCCAAGTAGCTGGGACTACAGGCATCTACCACAACACCTGACTAATTTTTCTATTTTTAGTGGAGACCAGGGTCTTGTTTTTGCTGAGGCTGGTCTCAAACTCCTGAGCTTATGCAACCCACCCGCCTTGGCCTCCCAAGTAGCTGGGATCAAAGGCATGTGCCACCACGCCCAGCTCCTGCCCTAGATTTAGATTGTCTACAACTCTTATTTCTTTATCTTCAGTTTTTATAAGCCACGTATAGATCTTCTTTATGGTCTTTAATATTTTTTTGTAGAGACAGAGTCTTGCTTTATCACCCTTGGTAGAGTGCTGTGAAGTCACAGCTCACAGCAGCCTCCAGCTCCTGGGCTTAGGCAATTCTCTTGCTTTAGCCTCCTGAGTAACTGGGACGGTCTTTACTATTGTTACCAATGTAACAAATACCTATATAGATTTCTTTGTTTTGCACCCAGACTGCTGGAGTGCAGTGGTATTATTATAACTCAGTGCAGCCCCCACATCTGGGTTCAGTGATTCAATCTTCCAAGCAACCAGGACTATAGGCGTGTGCGACCATGCCCAGCTAATTTTTTTTAGTTTTTTTAGTTTTTTGTAGAGGTGAGGTCTCACTAGGTTGCTCAGGCTGGTCTTTAACTCCTGGCCTCTGGTGATCCTCTGGCCCCACTTTTCCAAAGTATAAAAAAACTATTCCTCTTCTGACTTGTAGATTTTTATCTGTTTCTCTTTATTGAGACTACCAGAATTTTCCTGCGCTAGATTATCCACCTCCAGTGTAGAATACTATGTAACATGAAAGGTGGGGCTTAAAGTTTGAAAACGTGCTCAGAAGACCAGTCACAAGTATGTAAGACTCATTAATGTATGTATTTTTCTTTCAAAGTATATTTAATGAGGCATTCTACTAATGATACACTGATTATGTTGTCTGCTCACTCATTAGTTTTCCATCTCTTCCACCAATTTGAGAGCTGCATGAGGATGAGGGTATGTCTGTCTCATTCTTCACTGCAGCCCTGGCACCAAGCTTGGGGCAGGTGTTCAATAAAGGTTGAATGAATTGACTTCACTTTTTTGGCCAATGAAGAAAATAGAAGTAATTATGTTTATATGTTTTGGTATTTTATTGTATTAACTGACCAAAAGAGTTAGAAAATTGAAAATTTAAAAGAAATATTTTGGGGGCATGCCTATAGCTCAGTGGTTAGGGCGCTAGCCACATGCACTGGGGCTGGTGGGTTCAAAACCAGCCTGGACCTGCTAAACAACAATGACAACTACAGCAAGAAGAACAACAACAAATAGCCAGGTGTTGTGGCGGGCTCCTGTAGTCCCAACTACTTGGGAGGCTGAGGCAAGAAAATTGCTTAAGCCCAAGTGTTTGAGGTTGCTGTGAGCTGTGATGCCACAGTACACTACTCAGGGCAACAAAGTGAGACTCTGTCTCAGAAAAATAAATCAATAAAATACTTTTAAACATTTTTTGCCTCGGCCTCCTGGGTAGATAGGACTACAAGTATATGCCACCACAACCCAGCTAACTTCTTAAAAAAAAATTTGTAGATCAATTAATAAAAAAAATTTTTTGTAGAGATGGAGTCTCACCATGTTGTTCAGGCTGGTCTCGAACTCCTGTCCTCAAGCATTTGTCCCACCTCGACCTCCCAAAGTGCTAGGGTTATAAGCTTAACCACACCACTCCTGGCTGTGTTTGTGTCATTTATTTTGATTTAATATTTTTCTTGTCACTTTCTTCTCAAAAAAACATGTATCTTATCAAAATAAATGCCTCTATAAGGGTATATGCTACTTTTAGTTTATTCTGTCTATATTACACCTGCCTTTCTGTAAAAAGATAAAGGGTATTTAAAAACTTCAGGATGCCCTACTTAAATGGGCCAAAGGAAGCTCAAAATTACATCACTAAGGGCTCGGTGCCTGTGGCTCAAGTGGCTAAGGTGCCAGCCACATACACCTAAGGTGGTGAGTTCGAATTCAGCACGAGCCCGCCAAACAACAATGATGGCTGCAACCAAAAAAAAAAAAAAATAGCCAGGTGTTGTCACGGGCGCCTGTGGTCCCAGCTACTTGGGAGGCGGAGGCAGGAGACTCGCTTGAGCCCAGGAGTTGGAGGTTGCTGTGAGAAGCTGTGATGCCATGGCACTCTACCCAGGGGGATAGCTTGAGGCTCTGTCTCAAAAAAAAAAAAAAAAGAGAAGATGTGCCACAATTTCAGAAGGATAATTTGTAGGTGTATTAGAAATGGGTCGGGTATTTTTAGGATTCTATAGGCAGTACCCTAGGGCTAAGGAAAAGAGTAAGATTAGAGAGGCAGGGAGAAATAGACTAAAATACAGACTGATTTCTTAGGTAGAATTAAGAAATTTCTTAGGTAGAATTAATTAAATTCTTTCGATCAGGGAAAGATAGTACAGTCACTGATGCTAGTGACTGTCTAGTAAAGTACTTTTCATTTAGTAGCAAAATGATTAAAATAGAAACATGTCTTGAAAAAAAAATGATCATAATTAAGAAAAAATAGATTTAGTATTTTGCTCAGTATTGTCTGTCCTTAATCATATATTGAGGAAAAACTACGAGTTAAACACAAATATAAAGTTTCTATGAGAAATTTTCTTTTTAGACTGAAACTGACATGCAAGTGATTAAAAAGTCCTCACATCTGTGCATCCAGTTATCGCCACTCAGGTGTTCTTCTATATGGGTGCATGCATTGATGTAATTTTCTTCCATGCTGACTATACATGGTTATTCTTCCTAATGTGTACTGTTATATTATTTATATTTTAGCAGGTATGATCTAATGTACCTTTTTATTTATTATTTTATTATGCATCAGATGTACAAAATTTCTTTTGATATCTAATGTCTTTAGAACATAGTAAAACTAAATCTAAAGATGAGTTATTCGTTCCTTACACACTTTTTGACCACCCACAAAATGACTACTCAAACAGTAGTCACATTTCAAGAATGCACTTTCCAAACATCAGTTACTATGGAGTAAGACCTAAGGTTAATTATAAATAAACATATTGTGATCAAATACATTCTATATTGCATACAGAAAATAGATGGAGAAATAGAAAATATGTTCTGTATCATTTCCCATGTGATGTTTATAGGTATTTGGGGGCTAAGAAAATTTACTTGTGAGAATAAATGTAGGGTTCAATAACTCAGAAAGTGAGAAACATAGTTCAAGTAAAAAAAGAAGTAAAGCCTAGTACTTTTAATTGCCAAGTTCTTTGAAACACTTGAACCTAGTCCATACCTAATGGGATTATACTAGGCTTGTGGCAAAAAATAAAAAATGAAGAAGTCAAAGGAAATCTTTCAAGATTAAGAGTTTTATCACTTAAGCCTGCATTGTATATTTCTTCCCAGCATAATTTTTGTACCTCATAGACATTTGAATTTTCCTATTGTAATCAAAAAGAGTATTACTTATATTAGAACCTTTCTTTTTATACTGATTCACAGTTCAGATCACAATTTCATATGAAACATAAATTGTTA
The DNA here is from genome assembly GCA_963574575.1 of Galagoides demidoff. Lineage (NCBI taxonomy): Eukaryota > Metazoa > Chordata > Mammalia > Primates > Galagidae > Galagoides > Galagoides demidoff. The sequence goes on from CAUYQV010177777.1 coordinate 7,208, forward strand.
CTTTCCATAAATATACATATATATGATTTATCCAGGATTCATAACATTTCAGAGAAGACAGCAGAGAGCAAACAAATGAAGAGAAATGGTAATTTATAAAACAATTAACTGCCACATTTTCATTGTGATATGAGACCCATTTTATTCCATAAATAGTTTATTAGCAGCCATGTACTTTATTAATTCATTTTTCTAAGGCAATATAATATAGGTTCATTGTGAAAATTTGGAAGGCAAAAATAAGTAAAAAGAAATTAAAATACCTATAAAGTTCATATTCAGATATATCTACTATTAAAATTTCTTTTATTAGCAATTCAAATATATATGTGTATTTTGAAAATAAATCCATAAATATAAAGAATAGAATAAAACCTCAAGATCTTTTCTGTCATGTATTGGCAAACACCAGGATAAGAGGAATATTTGCTGCACCATGAGGAAAAAAATTAGGAACTTTATGTGCCATCTGGGGTGGGGAATGTACAGTGGGAAAGAAGAAAGAGAAAGTCTTAGATTTTAATGTTGATCTTACTGAAAATGAAAAGTAAGCTGAATTCAAAATAGTGTCAACATGATGCTGAAAGGCATCAGGGGTCAGGGAATCCTAGAGTCTGTGGGGGCCCTAAAAAGAAATGCCCTTTAATGATTATAGAAACTTTGGAACCCTAGAATGGTACATCACTTGAGTACATATTTAATATTTTAGGTAGATCCAGCAGTTTTGTTTTGCAAACCTACCAGACTACCAGCTTGAGATTATAAATACAGTTTTTACAAAAGTCTTTATTATGTATGGATTAATATCACTAATTGTTGACAATTATTCCTCTGCATTACCATACCCACCTTCAATATTGAGTATTCTCCAATGTACTAGCCCCATTATGTTCCAGAACAAGTCCACTTTAGCATGGCTTGTTGGCCAAGTCTTTGTTCTTCTGTTTATATATCAACATAAATATACATTTTCCTTAAAGCAACTCCCAGCAGCATTGTTTTATCTGCATAGACTACAAGAGATAATCAGAATAACGACAAAGTAATTTTCCCAATTACTCTTTTAGTCCATCTTAAATAGACTGAGGTATAAAACACTGTCAGTTTAGTTAGTCAAAACAGTACCAGAAACGCCCCTGTTCAAACTTACAATTTAAGAACAAACAAGAATTTCTAAGCAAAGGCTATGTAAAGGAATCTAAGAAGGGGGATTGTGGGAGGCAGACAAGCCCATCTCAGCGGGGTGCCTCAATCCAAGGCAAAGCAGGGAGGCGGGCCATCCCTGAGGGCTCCTTATCAACACTACTGAAGATGAAATGAGCAGGGAGGGACCCAGACTGGGTAAAGACTTCAAGACCACCTCTGTCGGAGAATCAACAGGCAGGCAAGGGTAAACCCTTTGAACTCTTGATTGCCAGTTAGATTAAGGAAGCTGATTCCTCTGCCCTACAAACAGGAAGCTTGTTTTCCCCTTCCCCTTTCAAAGTGTGTTATCCACTATTGTTGACAATTCACTGCCCTATTCTTTTAATCTTATTTTGGCACTTTTACATTTTGCATATATTAGAGGTCAATAAAAGGCTTCTGAGGAACCTTGGCTGTATTGCCCAATCTGCCACTTGGCTGGAGGGTCAATGTCTGCCCCTCCAGGCTATCCAGAATTCATACATTAAGTTGGTGTAAAGTCTCCTTATTTCCCCAGAGTCATCTCCCCTGTCGACCCCCAGTTCAGGTCATGACCCTCAGGTAACCCCAGCAGGAGATAAAACTCTAAATTTACCAATTTACAGTTTTGCTTATATATACAATATGGTTTATTAAAGAGAAAATACAAAACGTCCACTGGTGGCTTTTTTCCACACAATTAAGAATTCAACACAGATGTGTGCAGAGGAATTTGCCTTGTATTTCATGATCAAAAAGGTTCATTTTCAAGGTAGGCAATATGTTTTTCTAAACACAGAAAAAAGTTACGGAATTTATATATATAAATTCAATGGTGTTTTGTTTTTATACTACCAAACATGGCATAAAGATTTCCTTTGTGTAAAATGTTTTATCTTCTAATTTCAATGAATTCTACTCACACAGACCCTTTTATTCAGCATTTTCATTGCATTTCTCATTCAGTTTAAACATTGTGAACAACTTCTTAATTTGTCCCAGTGATGCAAAAATCAATTCTAAGTTAAGTCCCTAGCCTTAAATCTGTTCTCTGTCAAATGATCAAGATGGAATTAAGTGCTTTGGCTAAAGCTATCTTGCTGGTAGTGGAGCTTTATGTGTTACAGAAGGAGCTTTACAATGCCTGAGCCTCCATTTTTTTCCTGAATTGATAATTTCCTTTGGAGGGTAAGTCAACAGCCAAGGTAAATAAATGCCAATGGGTAAACTGAATACAAATGAGGTAAAGATTACCACTCAAATCTGGGCAAGCATAAGGCCAGTAGTCAGAGTTTGACTCTTAATATTTATGCCCTGAAACAATATGCAGATACAGTGTTCATCCATCGTGAATCACAGAGCAATCCAAAGTATCTTGCAAAATATTATATATTCACTTTTTTCTTTGAATTTAGGAGATAAATATCACATTATTCTATAAATAGTTTAAATACGATCCACATGATAACATCTCGGAGAGTTTTAAATCTTTGTGAAATCTCAGATGTTGATCAAAATTTTTGAAGTTTAACTTGGTATAGATTATGTTGTAAGGAAAATGGAACTATTATTTCAACCCGTAAAGCCAACATAGTTTATTTCCACAACTAAGTAGATTTCATCATGTTTTTTTTTTTACTTAGTATGTCATGCAATTAGCTTAACATGATTTATTTACTGCATTTACTTAATCAAGATACCTGTGTTGCTTATAACACTAGACCAATTTAATATCTCTTTCTAATGTCAGTTAGATTACCAGTGAATAGAGCACATAATTCAATTTTAATTTAATACTTGCTTTATTATTTATCACTTCATATTCTTTTATACTTTATTAATTGTTATTTTCTATAAAGGTGGCGTTCCTCCACCTCTTATATACCTGAATTATAATAATAAAGATATATTTCCTGCAAATGAATGTTAGTTACAGACACAAGTACATGCTCATGAAGCCCAGCTAAGTAAACCTACATCAAAAAGGAACTTATCTAATCCTTTGTAGGAATTTAAATTTTCTGTGTTAAAATGAAAAAAGTGATATCCTAAACATACACACAAACAATATACTCACACAACTATAGCATGACTCAATTGTAAAATTGTCTTTACTTCAGTACATTGGTTATTACGATATTGTCAATTTCCAGATCTATGGAGAATTTCTACATGCATTGGGCAAGAAAGTAGATAGGAATTATATCATTAGAAATTAGTTTTTGTCCTCTGAGCTGACCATATAAACAACTGAAGGGTGTCAATGTCAATTAAGAAATTATCATATGAGTAGGAGAGTGAGAAGAGAGGTATAGGCTACTTTCTACTTAACAGCAGATAAATAGAGCTATGAACAGTTATCCTTGCCATTTTTCCTCTTGTGGCACAAGATAATGATCACAAAGGAAGCATCATGAAGTGTTAGTTAAGTCAATAGAGTCAATTTGCTGAAATTTGGCTTCATCTTTTGTGATACTGGTGACCTTGGAAACTTTCCTTAATTTCTATTAGGCAACCTCTATGTTCCACATTTTTTAAAACAGAGAAAATAAAAGTGATTTATCTCTAGGATGGCTGTAATGACTCCATAAGTAATCAATATTATATAAATAACACAGTGACAGGGGACAAAAAAATAATTTCACAAAATCAAATAGACAAGGAAAATTTTTGTTAAAGTCTATTGTGATAGGAGAGAGAGGCCAGAGTGAAGTCTGAACTTAACTTCACTGAAACAAATGGTGGAATAGTTTTAAGAGCCTGAATGAGAGGGATCATAGACCATCTGTGTTTGCTGACTAGCTTTACCCAATGGTAAAAGTAAACTTTTGTCATCTTAACTAGAGTTAGTTTTGACAGCATGGTTCAAGGAATTCCCTTAAGTTAGGCACTTATCCTCCACAGAGACTGGGAAATAGGGGTGCTAGCTTCCATAATGATTACATTTCAAAGGGATAGTGAAAAGGTCCTCAGAAAGAAAAGACTGGGTTATAAAATTGGCAAAAAGAATTTAAAAAGATTGCTATCTCAAAGGAGCAAAGAGTTTACAAGTTTTCCCAGTAAAAAGGGGAGGGGAGGAACCTCACTGGTTAGAGACCTATAGATTATGTAAGAGCTGGGGTGAAAGAGAGGTCAAGGCAGAATAAGCCTGGCTAATCTTGTTCACAGATAATTAGCAGATACTTGGTATAGATTGCGGGTATTGATACTGTAACAAAAAAACCATGAGCTCTGCATAGAAAAGAAAAAGAGAGCTTTATTTTTTAGCTTTAAAAAAAATTTACAAACTGGGTAGACACAGCTTCAGATGTAAATAGAAAGCATGCTCCAGAGAACAAGGGGTCTGGCATAAAGAGGAAAAGTTCCTGCCCCAGTTCTCAATCTGGTCTGTATATGCAAATGAAGACTCTAACTTGTTCAGTCCTGATTGGTTGAAAATAGCTGGTCTCTCCTGGGTAATTTCTAAGCTCCAAACCTGAAGTCTTTGTTAAATGTCCCTATAAGGCGGCTACTGGGAGGTTTCCCTGGCCAAGGGTCTCAGGTCCAGTTTCAGAAAACATCTTAGCTCAAAGGCTCAAACAGGAAGTTGATCCAGAACAGCCATCTACAAGAAAGGGGGCAAGTGACCACTATTCTGTCACTCACCTTAGGCACTGGGTTCTTATTTACAGTTTCATTTAACATTACTATCTTTATAGATATTGTTGATATAACATCAATCGTAAGGAATCTGGCCTTCATGTGACATGTCATGGGACATAAATTGCTTTATGTAATTTGTTTCCATCTTTACATTGAAATCTCTTCCTGGAAAATTTACTTCCTCACTATATTTCATCAATCAAAGTTCTAAATATTATTATCCTTGAAAATGTAACTTAAGTGCTGCTGTGTGCTAAATTGTGCACCCGACCCCAAATTCATTTGTCCAGCCTTAGATCCTAATGCCATGGGCACTGGCGATGGGATCCCTGAGATATAATTTGGTTTAAGTAATTAGCAAGGAGGTTGCTTTTCTGATAGGATTAGTGCACTTAGATGAGGAAACGCCAACATGTTGGCTTGCTTTATCTCTCTCTGCTATGTAAGAATATAGCAAGAAGGTGACTGTCTGCAAGCCAGGAAAAAGTCAAGCCAGCTTCCAATCATGCCGGCATTCTGAGCTCTCACTTCCAGCCTTCAGAACTGTGAGGAAATAAATTTCTGCTTCTTATGCCCTGCAGTTTATGGTATTTTATTATAGCAGCCTGAGAAGACTGGTACAATTACCAGTTTCTGCAAAGCCTTTCCCAATCTCCTCAAATGTAAATAAAATATTATTAATACTATTAATGACATTGTTATAAGAATTAGTGAAAACAGTGATAAAGACTAGCACTTCGTAGTGCTTACTGCGTAACCAGCACCGTTTAAGCACTTTACACGCGCTTTCCATTTAACCTTCACAACATCTCTGTATGATGAGTATTCCTATTAGCCTCAACTTGAAAATGTAAAATATGAGATACAAAGTGGCTAAATAATGTAATATACAGAATGGTATCCTTCCTGTGAATGTCCATATGTCAATTTTCTTATACTATTATTACTATGGGCATATGTTTGCTACCCAATTAGACATTAAGCTACTAGAAATTTGTCTCTAGTTATGATTTATATTTGAATATTTTCAATAGTTGCCAGTAAGCATATGCTGGAAGCATGCATATAAAATCCAAATGTCTTGAGATGACTAAGTTTAGTAATAGAGGAGAATTAGGACCATCATGAAAGGGCATACAGAGTGATTTAAAAAAAAAAATCACCTGGGCAGAATTCTTGATCTTGATAAGGTTGTCAAATTATACATGTTATGGCCCCACTTATTTGAAATTCTCTTGCAACTATCAGAATAACAGAGAGAACCATGGCCCTAATCAAAGCAGAGCAAAATGTACAAATTATTTAAAGTCTCTTTGTAACTATTCATTTTCGGATATGGCATCAAAGTATAAAGACCTTAGAAATGATCAAGTGAAAATGACATATTATTCAGTTAGTAAGTAATAAAAATACAATGAGAAAATGAACTTTTAAATATCCCTGAGAAAAGAAAGGGAGGTGAATCTCTTCACATAATAATTATTCAGGATTTTTATACTAAAGGAATTACTGAAAGAAGATAAAATTAATAGTTGTCAATTTAAGATGGCAGCTGACAATGGTTTATACATTTATATCTTTAAAAAATAACCACTTCAATATTAGTAAGACTGAATGGCATACAAGAAACATTTTAACACAGCAATATTATACGCATTACCCAATAGAATGACTCAAATGCAACAAATACGTAATACTTTTCAATGGTGTGGAACAACTGAGGCTTTTGTATTACTAGTAGAAGTGTAAATTGAACAAAAACTATGGAAAGGATTTATCAAAATCTGCAGAAGCTGGATAAAAACATATCCCATAACAGGTATAAATATAATAGAAAAGAAGGCATACATTCACCTTAGATATGCACAATAATATTTGTAACTATATTATGTTAGCCCTAAGTGGGAAACAACCTAAAAGCATATCCATGTAAAACAGTTAAGTATTTTGTCACATTCAGCAAAATAAAATTTGATAGGTGTGTTGCCAAATGGTGTAGTTATTATCCAGGGGTAGCTACTTAAATTTAAAATAATTAAAATTAAATAAAAGTAGAATAAGTTGCTCAATAGGACTAGCCTCATTTCAAATCCTCAGTGGGAATAAGAAGCTAGTTGTTAACACATTGGATGGTATGTCAGATAAAATGTTTATTATTGCAAAAAATCCTATGGAATAATGTTGTTACTAAGAAAAGAAAATGAAAGCACTTCTGTGTTTTCTACACTCTGTTTCTATTAATTTTACTACGCTAGATACCTGATATAAATGGAATCATATGGCATTTGTCTTGTGTCTAGCTTATTTCACTTAGAAGTGAGGTTTATCCATGTTGTGGGCTGTGAAATAATTTTTCTTTTTACTATTTCACAGTATTCCATTGCATATGTATATGTGTGTGTGTACATACATACATATATATATATATTGCATTGTGTTCATCCGTTCATCTTTACCACATTTGAGTTACTTCCACCTCTTGACTATTTTGGACACTTCTGTAATAAATATGGATGTAAAATATCTCTTCAAGATCCTGTTTTCAACAATTTTGGATATAGAGCCAGAAATAAAATTCCTGGATCATATAGCAGTTCTATGTTTAATATTTTGGAAGAAGTTCTATATTGTGTTTTCATCGTTTTAATATACTCCCCAAAAGCTGGGCATGGTGTCGTATGCCTGTAATCCTAGCACTCTGAGCAAGAGCAAGACCCAGTCTCTAAAAATATCCAAGTGTTGTGATAGGCACCTGTAGTCCCAGCCTCTCAGGAAGCTGAGGCAAGAGAATCACTTGAGTCCAAGAGTTTGAGGTTGCTGTGAGCTGGGATACTATGACATTCTATTGAGGACAAGAAAGTGAGACTTTGTCTCAAAAAAATAAATAAAATATAAAAAATAAATAAATAAAATACTACCAAAAAATGCACAAAAGTTCTAATTTTTCCACATATTCTCCAACACTTGTCATGTGGATAAACAGTGGCTTGTTGCAAAGGTTATCAGTGTTATATGTAAGCACCCTGTGCTTTGCACATCTGTAAACAGTAAACTGACCACATATATTAGGACCTAAGAGTTACTTTATTAAGTGCTTCCTGCTAAAATATCATAGTCTCTGCCAATGCCAGTACATAAATGCAATGTACTTTCAAAATGTATAGAGATAAGGTACATATGTACATAATTAGGTAACTATGTAAGCAGATTGATGAGTAGATGATAAAGATAGAGACAAGCAGTAAGTGTGGAAACCTGTTAGATGGTGGACTTAGGTGAGGAGAATGCAGACATTTATTGCACTTCTTTTACTTTTCTTTCTTTTTTTGTTTTGTTTTGTTTGTTTTGAGACAGAGTCTTGCTCTGGCTGTGGTACAGTGGCATCATCATAGCTCACTGCAACCTCAAACTCCTGGGCTCTAGTGATCCTCCTGCCTCAGCTTCCCAAGTAGCTGAAACTATAGGAGGGCACTATTACGATGAGCTTTATTCTATTTTTCAAAGAGTGAGAGTCACATGCTTGCTTCAACTTGTCTTGATCTTCTGGCCTCAAGCTATCCTTCCAACTTCGCCTCCCAGAGCTATAGAATTACAGGCATGAGGCATCATGCCTGGCCAACTACTATTCCATATGTTCACATTTTTTTCCTTATTGCTGGATAATGAGAAAAATAAACCCCAAACAAATATGTTTTTAAAAATACTTCAGTGATTTTATATGTAGCTGTCACTTTCTCTTTACAAAAAGAAGAAATAAAACTAAATTTGCTGGGATAAACTTAAGTGTGGTTTATAAATTTATTATTATTTTTAAATGTTTGGAAGTTGTGTGGAAATAGCACATTGAAATGTGGATTATATATTCTAATAAACATTTATTAACATTGATTAAGCATGTACAAATTTCATTAAAAACTATTATTCACATAGACTTAAGTATAACATTTATGTATGCCATTTTTCTGAGAAGAGGCTTTTATTATGTATCAGTTTTTTAATAAGAAAAATAATTTTAACGCATTTTTGCTATTGTTTGTGCTTATACAAAATATATTAACTCTGCCTGATAGTTTTTTTCTTTTTTTATACAAAATAGCATCAGTCTTGTAAACAGACTATCACTATTAGATGAATTATACATTTATAAAAACAGCAAGGGCATTCCAAAGATTGTTTTATAAAAACAGCTGTTTTCTCTTTTCTTATACCAAGGTTATATATTATATCAGAGTTAAAAATAAAGTATTTTCTAGTTCCCTATGGATGTTCAAGGAGTTTAAGGAATGACCTGAATTTTAATGACCTCTTAATGTGGCTTATCTGTGCATGCAAATAACAAAGTATGTTTTCATTTTTGATGCCAATTCTTTTTGTCTACATAAAGATAACATCTATGTAGTGTTTTGCTATTAAAATTAGAAAGAATAACATTTATCATTTCATTGTTGTATCAGAGCGGTGTGATATTTCTAGTATCTATATGGTATCTCTATATCAAACTTATCAAAACTCTCATTTTTTTAAGTTACCAAAACTGTGTATAGAACAATAGGCAGTTAAAAGGGATTTCTAAAATTGAGTTATTGTTACAAAAAAAGTCATAAGGAGTTATGAAATATAAATTCTAAGCTAATTTATCTCTTGCCTAATTAAAAGCATTGACTAGGGTTTATGTAATAATCAGAAGATCTATATCTGAACACCAGATTACATAGTCAGATGTTCAAAATGATATTGACATTGTTATAGGCTGTTCAATTTGTGTACATGTTATTTTCACAAATTTAACATTTAACTGCTTTTGCTAACTTAATAGCTGAATTTTCATAAGCACACAAGAAATGATCACGCAGCTCCGGAAAACTGTTAAAACCCAAACAAAATTATTACAGAAATGAATGAATAGAACATGTTGGATAAATAAAGTTTTTATAAAGCTGAATAATGTCCTATAGTTGTATCTTGCATAAGCAATGAAAATATAGCTTTGTCCAGTGACAAATTTGTGTTTTCAAGAATGGAATTAATATGGACTTGAAAAAATACTTACAGTATATAAATGTATAAGAAAGGAGAGAAAAAAGAACTATAAAAGTACCAGGTACAGGCATAGTAATTATAGATAGTATACGTTTTGTAATGACATCTTTAATACATAGACAAGTTTAAGGTATTTTTATAACTTTAAAGATTACACTTTAAGTTCTGATGATAAAATGTAAGAAGAATCTATTGGAAAATGATATAAATTGGAAGTTTTTTCTTTTTAGAGATAGAGTCTTTCTTTGTTGCCTTTGGTAGAGTGCTGTGGCATCACAGCTCACAGCAACCTCCAGCTCCTGGGCTTACTACAGGCGCCTGCCACAATGCGCTGTTATTTTTTGTTTGACTGGGCCGGGTTCAAACCCACCACCCTTGGTATTTGGGGCCGGTGCCCTTCTCACTGAGCCAACAGGCGCCACCCAAATTGGAAGTTTTTAAATTGTTTTCTTATACTTTTGGAGGTTACACTTTAAGGTTTGATGGTTACATTTAAGAAGAATAGAATAATTTGGAAGTTTTTAAAATTTTTATTGATGCAATGTATTCATAAAATATTCAGCAATCAGTTTAGAAAATAAAGAAATTTATAGACCATAGTACTTTAATATGTTTTCAAAAGCTTTCAGCAGTGATATCAACATACTTGTATAATTACAATTGCAAAAGCATTCTAATAACATTTTAAAATGTGTTAAAAATTTTAAGTCATGGAGTATAAATTATGTGGATTTTGTTTAAATAAGAACATTCTCATGGTCACATGACTTTTTAAAAAAATTTGGTGGAGAGGTACTCAAAATATTGACTTTATACTTTAACATGATGGAACTTTTTCTTTTTATAATAATAGATTTTATTTATTTAATTAACTAATTTATTTTTTGAGACAGAGCCTCAAGCTATCCCCCTGGGTAGAGTGCAGTGGCATCACAACTCACAGCAACTTCCAACCCCTGGGCTCAAGCCAGTCTTTTGCATCAGCCTGTCAAGTAGCTGGGACCACAGGCACCGGTCACAACGCCCGCCCAGCTATTTTTTGGTTGCAGCCATCATTGTTGTTTTGGCAGGCCGGGATGGATTCGAACCCACAACCTTAGGTGTATGTGGCTGGCACCTTAGCCACTAGAGCCACAGACACCAAGCCAGTAGATTTTATTTTTGAAAGACATGTTAGGTTTACAGAGTTCACTGTTGAACCCTGCCCTCCCTTCTATACAGCCGCCTCCACTGTCAACACCCTGCACTGGAGAGGCACAGTTTTTACAACTGAAGAACACATCATTATGATTCAAAGCCCAAAGTTTACATCAGAGCTCACTATTGCTGTTTTACTGTCCATGAGTTTTAACAAATGTATGACATACATGCAGCATTATAGTATCAGGTAATTGTTTCATTGCCTGAAAAATCCTCTGTACTCTGTTTCTCTCTCGTTGTCCCCAGCTCCTGGAAAGGACTGATATTTTTACTGCCTCCTCAATTTTGCCTTTGCAGAATGCCATGGAATTGAAAACACACAACATGTATACAGCCATTAGAGAAAACTGTTTTTCAGGCATTTCACTAAGGTTCCTCCAAGTCTTTTCATGGCTTGGTAGCTCATTTCTTTTAAGCTTCAGGTAATATTCCACTGTGTATATGTACCTCAGTTTATCCATTCATCTGCTAAAGGGCATCTTGCTTCCAAGTTTTGGTAATTATGAAAAAAGCTGCTAATAATCCATGTGCAGGTTCTTGTATGGAACTTAGTTCCAAACTCACTTCAGTAAATGCCAGAGTGCATTGCCAGATCATATGTAAAAATAAGTTTAGTTTTGTAAGAAACTGCCTTAACTGTCTTCCAAAGCAGCTGTCTCATTTTGCTTTCCTACAAGCAATCAAAGAGCTTTTTCTGTTACCCATGTTCACAAATATGGAGTGCTGTCAGTGTTTGGGGTTTTGTTATTCTAACAGGTATGTAGTATCACGTTCTTTTGAAATGCAGTATATTTACTTTATATAATTGAGTATAGAAACAAAAAAGATTGAATATCTTTGATGATATCTAAATTATTTTGTGTTCATAACACACTATAAAAACACTTTAGCTTTGCATTTCTCTGATGATTAAAGATGATGAGCATTTTTTTCATGTGTCTGTAGATCACGTGCCTGTTTTCTTCAGAGAAGCTTCTTTTTGTGTCTCTTGCCCACAATGAAATGGAATCACTTATTCTTTTCTTATTAATAAGTTGGAGTTCTCTGTGGATTCTGGTTATCAAACCTTCGTTGGAAATATAAACTGCAAAAATCCTCTCCCATTCTGAGGGCTGTGTACTTGCTTTACTTACTTTGTTCTTGGCTGTGCAGAAGCTTTTTAGTTTGATCAGGTGCCAGTAGTGTATTTTTGATGCTGCTTCAATTGCCCCAGGGGTCCTCCTCATAAAATATTCGCCCAGGCAGATTTCTTCAAGAGTTTTCCCTGCTCATTATCTCTTTATTCACCAAATTTTGTCTTTTGGTATTTCAGAACAAAATGCATTATACTAATAAGATCCCTTTTTAATGGAAGAAAAGGAAAGAGGCATCAATTTCAATGTTAAGGATATAAATTCAAGATGGAAAAGATGTGAGGGCTGCCAAAGATGACAACCCAATGGGCACATATCACTGCAGCCTGCACAGACCCTGCTATCTCTGGGGTGAGTCATTGCAAACCACTGACCAGACCCATGAGCAAATGCTATCATCCTGCATACACCAAGCTCCCAAGGGATAAGATGAAATGCCACTGCCAGCACCCTGCTGGGCCACACACATACAAATGCACACATATATACATACATACACATAGATATGTGCACATACGTGCATGCATGTAGAGATGTACATGCACCCACATGTATACACATACACTTGTGCTCATGTGGGCTCGCACATAAATGCATACATGAACTTGCATATACCCTAAGTGTGTACACATATGCAAGCATACACACTCACATGTTGCATGTACACATGCATTTACATACACATAATGCAATACACGCATACACATGTGAACTCCCACGTGCATGTGTACATGTAAATGCACATATGAACTTGCACACACACATACACACTCTGGATACTTCCTGGGATTGCTTCCCAATGAATAGAAGACACTGGAGTCTTTGTCTCTGATCCTTCTGAGTAGCCCCAGCCAGCTCCTAGGGACATTAGTGGCACAGGCCCAGGGAGTCACCACTCATCCCAAACCTCCCATGGTGGCCAGGGAGCAGGAATCAGATCATTGGCCAGGCGGAGTTGCTGTCCACCATAGCCTGAGGGTATGGTGCAGACATCAGGGAGGGAAGTTCCCAGAGGAAGCAGGGTCCAAGGGCAATGGGAAGCAGAATAAGAGCTGTTCAGGGGAAAGTGAAAGTGTCAGCTCCATACATGGCCCCATCCTGAGGCTGATGCTCTGGGCAGACATTGTCCTAGTTCTGGAGGCTCTGTGGTTTCTCCTATGAGAAAAATCACAAACATGTACTAATCAGCAACTGATTCCCCTTACAGTCAGTCCCACAGCCAGTCCCAACAGATGCCTGCACCTGTTGCCTGGACCTGCACCCATGTCTCAGAGACCCAGGGGTGAGAGGCGATTCAACTTGCTTAATCCACAATGCATGTTTTCACAAAAACGTGAGCTTTGTGGGCTCAAGTGGCTCTCCACCACTTCAAAGGAGCCTGGGGAAGGCCTTAACACATTCAGTGACCTGACACCTGGCATCCACGCCATGCTGAAGTAGCCCCTCGACACAGAGCAGTGGGAGCGGACACTTCTCAATATGGACCGTGGACCCTGAGTCCTCCACCATTCTGGAGTAAAATGCCTCCTTCACACCCAAATAAAACATCCTGGGTGCCCACCCCAAGAACCCCCAGGACTCAGCCCCCAATTCCCACTTTTCCCGTGGTAACTTGTCCTTCCATCCAGCAGGGAGTGGACCCCAAGGGGATGCTGAAACTGAAACTCAGGGCACACAGTGGGTCAACAGCACACACAGACAGGACAGGAGGCACCAGGAGAGTCCTCAGTGCCTTCCACCCCACAGTTGCTCTTCTGAGACCCCAGATCCCCACTAACAAGAGTCACTCTTCTTCCAGCTACCTCCATGTGCTAGAGACTGTCTCCCAACCATCTCCAAATCCTAAACCTATTCAAGAGAGCAAACTTCACCTGCCCTCCGGCAATCCTCTTCCCCTAAAGACTCACTCAGCCAACAGGCTGTAAAGTCTCAAGAGGCAAAAGGCACAAACTAATCAATTAGTGTCCTGCTGATAAACAGATCTGTTGGGTTTTTTTTTAAGTTATTACTCTCTTTTTATAAAACAGATTTGGTTTAAGAGTTGATATTTCTTTTTTAAACAGTTGACGTTCTGTGCTTGCAACACATGTACTAAAATTGGAATGATACAGAGAAGATTAGCATGGCCCTGTGCAAGGAAGACACGCAAATTCATGAAGCATTCCATATTTAATAAATAAAATTTGATGTGCTCTTTTTTTTCTTTCCTCACCTTTTGCAAATTAACTCATGGCCTGGACTCCCCCCCACCCACCCCAGTCTTTATCTCTTCATCTGTGTCTCCTGGTACTCACCTAAACACTTTAAAGTCAGTGGAAATGGGGCCTTCTGGGCCCAGCCACTAGTTTCTTACCTATATCCTCTCTTCTTTCTTTTTATGATAATTCTGGAGAAATAGCCTCAACTTTGTCCTAAGACCTTTCTATTGTATTTTTCTCCCATTTTAAAGTTTTAAGTTTCCTATTTTCTAATTATCTCCTTTTATAGCAGCTGTTCCTGACCCATTTTCTATTCTTGATCCAAGGGTAGAATATTTTTTGCAAGTTTTTTTTCCTGCTCATTACATTATCTGACTCCATCAGTGGTGGACTCCCTGGCTAACTCTCTGGTGCTGCGTGTTAGCAGGTCCCCAAACACCTGCAGGCTTCAGGAGGGGGCTCATATGTGGGGGGGACACTCCCCATGCACATGTTTAGCTGGATGGGAGGCTGCTCTTTGGGACAGAAGAGGATGTTAGGTAGAATGATGGGCCAGAAGGTGACCACATCCTAATCCCCAGAATCTGTGGATGTCACCTTATGTGGCAAAAGGGACTTATCAAGTGTGATTAAGAGTCTTGAAGTGGGGTTGAGTGCACTGGCTCACGCCTATAATCCTAGCACTCCGAAAGGCTGAGGCGGGTGGATTGCCTGAGTTCACGAGTTTGAGAGCAGCCTGAACGAGAGCAAGACCCCATCTCTAAAAATAGCCTGGCACTGTGGCAGGCACCTGTCGTCCCAGCTTACTTGGGAGGCTGAAACAAGAGATGGCTTGAGTCTAAGAGTAGTCCAAGAGTTTGAGGTTGCAGTGAGCTATGATGCCACAGCATTCTACTGGGTGACAAAGTGAGACTCTGTTTCAAAGTCTAAAAAAAAGAATCCTGAGGTGGGAGATGAGCCTGGATTATCCAGACAGCTCAAGGTCATCACTAAGTTCTTTAGGAAAAAGAGAGTAAAGGAGGGTTGACCTGGTGAGATGAGGAGCTGTGGGAAGGACTCAGCCACCATTCAGCTGGATGAGAACAGAGAAGTTGCTCCCTCCCCCCCAGGATGCAGCTGTCTCAGGAGGTGGGAGAGGCAGGGGGGCGGCCTGCCCTGAAGCCCTCCCCTCCCCCGAGGGACCAGCCTACCCGTACTTCCATGCCCAGGGGACTATCTATGTGCAGTGGTGGCCAGGGCTTGAGCATGAGGGTCACTGCCTGGGGTTCACCGAGGCACAGAGTGGATGTGAGCCTCAGAGGCAGGCCCAGGCCTGGCTTTGGGGTACTGGAGAATTGGCCACAGACTCCTGCCCACAGTCAGGTCGCCCGATGTCTGGGAAGGGCCAGCCCTTGTCCAATAGCCTCCCCACCTGGGCAGTGCAAGCCCATACGCCTCTGGGCTGTACCTTGGACCCCTGGGCAGCCTTTAATGGGTACTGACCCTATACCTCTCTGGGGGTATGGGTCTGGGTCTGGAGGTGTCAGGCAGAATCTGGAGGTCTTTGGGTCCCTCTCCAGAACAGCAGATGGTGTCCCAAAGACAAGGCAGTGCCAGAACCAAGGTCTCAGGGTTCCTGGCACACAGACCACACCCTCAGCAGATGCTCCCGCCAGTCCTGTAATCATGGGGACCTCAAGGACTGTAAGGGGCTGAGATGGCAGCCAGGGCCACAAGGCTTGCCTCCAGACTTGACCCTTGAGAGCACCACACTTTGCTGAGGTTTCCTCATGCACACTGGGGACATTGACCAGCATGCTTGGGAAGTGTTTTGAGGCTGGGTACAAACAAAGTGCCTGAGCCTCACCTAAGTATCCCAACCTGGAGGCTACTCTTCTCCTACATAGGAGGTGAGGACACTGAGGCACAAGAAGTTAAGTCACCAGCCCAAGGCCAACCAGCCAGAAAGCTGGAGCCCCAGAAGTACAGTCTAGATGGCTCAGGAAGGGGGCCGGGATGGAGAGAGAGGAAAGAGGGAGGGAGAGAGACACAGAAGGAGAGAGAGGGAGAGACAGACACACAAAGTGAGAGAGGAAGAGGAAGGGAAGGAGAGGAGAAGAAAGAGAGAAGGAAGGAAAGGGAGCACCCAAAGGAGACGGGAGCCCTTCCCTGCCCATCCCACTCTCTGTCCTTCCCAGCCCCCGCCACGGCCAACCGGGAAGGAAGCCCGCTCTGGCCCCGCCCTGGCCCCGCCCCCTTTCACGTCAGCCCCGCCCCCACCGCGGCTTGTTCCCCTCCAGCGTGGGTGGGGGTCTAGGCCGCAGCGCGCCGCTGCCATCTAGTGGGCACGAGTGATCCTGCAAGCCCAGGACCCCGCCCCCGGGACGCCTTCCCAGGCCAGGTGGATCCAGGGTCCACACCTCACCACCCCACCCGGAGAAGACCCAGCCTTTGCACCAGGGGCAGGGACTGGACAGCTGTTCCGCCAGGGGAGTTCCTGCCCTCCAGGACTCCCCCCACCGCCCCTGGCCTTATCCATACCCGGGCAGAAGAATGTTGACCAGGTGTCTTTTAGACTCTGTGCCCTGGCCCAGAGGACACACTAGAGTCAGGGAGTTGGGCAGAGGCCACAGACAACCCAGGCACCCGGCTGGTTGGGATGCAAAGAGACCAGTCCTCTGTGTTCCTTTATGCCTGGTTGCGGGAAGGGAAGCAAGCTGCCATGTCTTTCCACACCTGAAGGGAGCAGCCTGTGGCTGTGACCCACCCACCCCCTTTCCAAGGATTGCTGGTGGTTTACAGAGCAGGTAGTGGCCAAGGGGAGAAGGTGCTTTCTGTGCCCACCGTGGCCTAGTGGAGGCACAGGCTGGGGGCTAAGTGCCGCTTGGCTGCAGCCCTAGACATGAATTCCCAGCCAAATCTGTGGTGGAGAACAGCTGGGACCAGGACAATACGACCCTTGTGCCCCGCTGTAGCCTCCCAGTGACCAAGAGCAAGCCCAGGCGGGAAGAGGGAGCTGACAGCCACTTTCACACACACCCCTGACCCGCATATACTCTTCACCTTTATCCAAATCAGGGGCTGAGCTTGGGCACCTCCTGCCATGGTCTGAGTGTCAAGTGCTCTGTTACTGCTGTAGATTGCCCTGAAATGGTGCCTCTGCCATTCTACTCACAATGCTGGAAGCAAGAACTCAGGAGGACCCGGCAAGCAGCTTTCTCTGGAGTTTTTGGCATTGTCCCATTGTCTGGGACTGTGTCCTCAGAGAGCTCAGCTGAGCTGACCATCCTAGCAGACTGGGTGTTCACCAGAGGGCTAGGTACTCCCTCCAGGAAACCCCACCCCCTCCTGCCCGAGGTGAGCCTGCCCAGCCTGAGGTCCCATGAGTGTATGTGCAGCTCCAGCTGTCCCTGGTATGCCCGCCAGATAATATCTGTGATGAATTATTCACGCACCCAAAGTGTACATCAGAGCACAGCAGCTGGTAAATGCTGGAGGCCTGCCCGGCACATTAAGGAAGGTGCCTCCTTGCAGCCGCTCGCCCATTGGGAACCTGCATTAATGCATGTTTCCAAGAGTGATAATGGAGCACATATGCCAACAACTCATCACTGAGGAGCTGGGTCCAGGAGCACAGCTGCACCTGGGCAGAGGACAGGGAGAGAAGCCAGGGCCTAGGCCGAAGGGAGACAGCCCCCTCCCACCCCCCAATTCATGCCCTACCCTCCCATGCCTAGGGTAGCCATGGGAGTTGAGGGGGGAGCACTGGCTATAAGTGTATTTTGAAAACAGACATGACAGGCTTTTCTGACACAGAGGCAGGATATAAAAAAAGGACGGAGGGTGGCGCCTGTGGTTCAGTGAGTAGGGCACTGGCCCCATATACTGAGGGTGGTGGGTTCAAACCCGGCCCCAGCCGAACTGCAACCAAAAAATAGCTGGGCATTGTGGCGGGCACCTGTAGTCCCAACTACTAGGGAGGCTGAGGCAAGAGAATCGCTTAAGCCCAGGAGTTGGAGGTTGCTGTGAACTATGTGATGCCACAGCACTCTACAGAGGGCAACAAAGTGAGACTCTGTCTCTACAAAAAAAAAAAAAAAAGAAAGAAAGAAAGAAAAGAGGATAGAACTGAGAGTGACCCCACTGATCCCTTTGGCAAGAACAATTCCAAGGGTGGAGCCACCCTTTCCTGAGACAGGGAGCTAGGAAGAAGGGTTCTGAGGGATGTGCAGGAGCTCAGTTTGGGGTGTGCCAGTGGGAGCACTGAGCGCTGTGTTAACAGGAACGGGGAGGATCCTATAAGGAAACATGGGCCTGCTTCTTGGGAGGGCCACCCAGGCCAGCAAGGTTCTGGCAATGACAGCTGACATTTTCTGATACTATTGCAACCTTAAAGGACTTAAAGGACTCATGGCTCACATTGTTCAACATCACAACAAAATTAACTTTAAATAACTCAAGTCCTTGACTTGCATTTCTCAGACAACATTGGGGAGTTGCGTTTCTGTCGGTCTCAGTCCAGCCACCAGGCCTGCAGGGGCCCAGCAGAAGCCCAGGCTCTGGGGTCACAGTTTCAGCTCCCCCTAGAGTCTGGCCCCCAAACCCATGCCCTGCCTGCTGCACTGAACTAAAGCCAGACTGATGCACTTGCAGGTGTCCTGGGGCTGCCCTGATGAATGACCACAGCTGGGCTGGCTGCTTTGGGGCTGCTGAGGAAGAACCTGCTCTTACCCTAGGAGGCTCTAGGGCTCCTTGGCTCCAATCTCTGTCCTGGCATCCCCTTCTCCTCTGTGGGCTCTTCCTAGGAGGACACTAGCCAGTGGGCCTCCCCCTTTTCAGTATGACCTCATCTTAACTAATCCCATTTGCAAAGAACTTCCAGATGAGGTGACATTCTCAGGGTCTAGGTCTATAGACAGGAAGATCTGGTCACCCCAGATGTGACAAGGAGAGTCCCAGAAGCCTGCTTGGAGGCCGCAAGGCTAGCACTGGCCTGGACAGGAAAGGAAGTGGGTGGGGTACAGGTGGAAGGGTGAGGGGAGGGGCCAGCTGAGCATTGAGTGGGCTTGGCCAAGGATGGTGGGTGTGAACATCGGGGGCCAGCTGACCCTGCAGGCTAGTCCAGCACAGAGGTCAGGCCCAGCTGCCCTCTGGTCTTGAGTGACAAGGAGCCAATTCCGGAAACCTAGCACCGAGAAAATTTCCACACTCACCAGCCCTCAGGTTGATACTGGGGTCCTTGTCACTCTAGCTTCCCTCTGGGGTCCATCTTGGTGTCCCTGGCCTGAGACAAGGGTATCACTAAGCAGATATGAGAGGCTGTGGCAGGGCCCCAAACTGCCCTGGGGATAAATACCCTAAAGCTGAATGGCTGCCCACAAGACAGAAGGTCGCATACCCCTGGTCGCCCCCCTCCTATCTTGGAGATGTCCTTTGTAACTCAGCTGTATATGGCTTAAAGCACATCTGCTGGTCGTCAATTTACTTTAACAGACCGCTTGAGTCTGGGCATATGTCTGGTGGCTTGTCTCTGATTAGCAGACTTCCTTATCTCAACTTAAAACATTCCAAACTGTAGGGTCAGACAAAGTTGTTTGGGCTTTCTCACCCATGGCCTTGGGTATGGGATAAGATAAAGTTGTCTAGGCTTTCTTCCCATGGAAACACAGTTGTTTGGGTCTCCTTACCCGTGGAAAAGTGCCATGGGCTCCTAGAAAGCCATAACCGTGTACAGTGAAGTCGTGCATAGGTAGCTGCTGCTTGGCATAGTGCCATTATTGTTCCTCTAGATACCTTCCTTCTGTGTGGAGTGTGGACTGCAGATCTATGTAGCTCAGGTCCTGGTCACCAGGAGCTGGATAAGGGCAGACCTCCCCTGCAACTGGACCTGAATAAAGACATGTTATCCCTGCCCCTCAGTGCCTCAGTTGCTCTCCGGTCTATCTGAACTAGAGCACTGGCATTACACAAGCCTTTAGACCAGTGATTTTCAAGCAGTGCACCATAAGAGGAACCTAGGTATGCCTCAAAAAAATTTTTTTTCTTTTTTCTTTTTTTTATTAAATCACAACTGTGTACATTAATGCAGTCATGGGGTACAATGTGCTGGTTTTATATACAATTTGAAATATTTTCATCAAACTGGTTAACATAGCCTTCATGGCATTTTCTTAGGTATTTTGTTAAGACATTTATATTCTACATTTAGTAAGTTTCACATGTACCCTTGTAAGATTCACTGTAGGTGTGGTCCCACCAATGACCCTCCCTGCCTCAAAAATGTTTAAAGATCATTAAATTATTTTTGAAATTAGTTCAAGCACAGTAAGTATATTATTTCTCTCTCTCTCTCTCTCTTTGATCAACATAATTTAAGTGTGCTGCAAAAATTTAACTATAGGTTCAAGTGGGCTGTGATAAATAATAGATTGAAAAACACTGCTTTAGATGAATTTTCATTTCTTTTTTTTTTTTTTTGCAGTTTTTGTCCAGGGCTGGGTTTGAACCTGCCACCTCCTGCATATGAGATATGAGGCTGGCACCCTGCTCCTCTGAGCCACAGGCACCACCCTTTAAACTCTTTTTGTTTTTTTCTTTTACAGACAGAGTCTCACTTTATTGCCCTCTCTAGAGTGCTGTGGCATCACACAGCTCACAGCAACCTCCAACTCCTGGACTTAGGCGATTCTCTTGCCTCAGCCTCCCAAGCAGCTGGAACTACAGGTGCCCACCGCAACATCCTGCTATTTTTTTGTTGCAGTTTGGCCGGGACTGGGTTCGAACTTA
>CAUYQV010177778.1:0-20668 GCA_963574575.1 Galagoides demidoff
GGTCCCAGCTACTTGGGAGGCGGAGGCAGGAGACTCGCTTGAGCCCAGGAGTTGGAGGTTGCTGTGAGCTGTGATGCCATGGCACTCTACCCAGGGGGATAGCTTGAGGCTCCGTCTCAAAAAAAAAAAAAAAAAAGAAAATGTTTTCTTTTTTAATTTGAATTGTATGCAGAATGTACAATACACCTATTTCAGTCCAGAATGATTCTAGAGAAATTCTAAATATGTTAAAGTTGTGTCATTGTTTATTGTTTTTAATGGTGTTACGATAATGATCCATCTTAAGCCCTTTATGTAATGGTGACTAATTTTTTTCCCCAAAAAAGCTGATTTGAATTTCAGGTTCTCTTGGAGTCCATGTCAATTGTAAGTGGATAAGATAAAACAAGTTGACCTGATAGATTCTTTGCAACACTCATTTCCCCCCTTACATCAGCACGTCCTGTGCAAAGCAAGATATTTACCAGTACTGGACCTCTAAAATGCCTCATACTACTTCTAGGAATGAATGGTGTTCTTTGAGATAATGGGATATGATTTTTCTGTTTATCTGGTAGCTTAGGGCACCCATTCCTTCTGGGGTTTCTGGGAGAGGGACATCTTGGATAAGAATGAGGACTTGGGGCTCAGCTCCCGTAGCTCAGTGGTTAGGGCACCGGCCATATACACTGGGGCTGGTGGGTTCAAACCCAGCCCCAGCCTGCTAAACCACAATGACAACTATAATAACAACAAAAAAGTAGCCGGGCGTTGTGGTGGGCACCTGCAGTTCCAGCTAAAGGCTGAGGCAAGAGAATTGCTTAAACCCAAGAGTTTGAGGTTGCTGTGAGCTGTGACATCACAGCACTCTACTGAGGGTAACATAGTGAAACTCTGTCTCAAAGAAAAAAAAAAGAATGAGGACTTGGGAGTTTGGGGCTGAATCTGAGGTTTTCTGTGTAAATTATATGCCTGCTCTGAGGCCTCAGTGCTCCTTTCTCTCATCTGTAAACTGGGGATAATCATAGTTTCTACCGAAAGAGTGGGTGTGAATTGCAGAGTGATTGATATGTGTGAAGTAGCCAGGAAGTGCTAATGGGTAATTCTACACTTTCCTAATTGAAAGGGTTAGATTTATATTACTCCAGGCTGATAGTGAGGAGGGTAGAGGGATGTCAGGTCTAGAGTGTGGTTAGATCATGCGACAGTATCAGAACATTCAGCAGTGATACAGAGTTTGGGACAAGTAGTGCTTGTCCCCCTAAGTACCCCTAAGATACTTTATGGGTTGAATTAGGATAGCAAGAAGAGGTTTCAAGATTTTCAATTAAAATCTTTTCAGCTACAATAACTGGCTCACATGGAAGGAAATTGATTTGCTCTTGTTAACAAGGCCAGATAGAGCAGGTTATGGGCCTCAGGGTTCTACCAGCTCAGTGACGTCATCAAGTATCCAAGTTCTTTGGGTCTCTGTTCTGATGGTTTTGTTAATCCTTTTTTTTTTTTTTTGTAGTGACAGAGTCTCACTTTATCGTTCTGGGTAGAGTGCCGTGGTGTCACACAGCTCACAGCAACCTCCAACTCCCAGGCTTAGGCGATTCTCCTGCCTCAGCCTCCTGAGTAGCTGGGACCACATGTGCCCGCCACAACACCCAGCTATTTTTTGTTGCAGTTTAGCCAGGGGCCGGGTTTGAACCCACCACCCTTGGCATATGGGGCTAGCACCCTACCCATTGAGCCACAGGTGCCACCTGGTTTTGTTAATCCTAAAATTGGTTTTCCTGTGGTTTTCCATAGGAGAGTTCCTGAGAGATTGAAAGACAGTTCCTGGAAATTCTTTTTTAGAGACAGAGTCTTACTTTGTCACCCTTGGTAGAGTGCTGTGGCATCACAGCTCATAGTAACCTCCAACTCTTGGGCTTAGGCGATTCTCTTGCTGCAGCCTCCTGAGTAGCTGGGACTACAGGTGTCTGCCACAATGCCCGGCTATTTTTTTGTTGCAGTTTGGCTGGAACCGGGTTTGAACCTGTGACCCTCTGTATATGGGGCTGGTGCCCTACCCACTAAGCTACAGGCGCCACTCAAATTCCTGGAAATTCTTTTTTTTGCAGTTTTTGGCTGGGGCTGGGTTTGAACCTGCCACCTCCAGCTCATGGGTCCAGCGCCCTACTCCCTTGTGCCACAGGTGCCGCCCAAATCCCTGGAAATTATTTTTTTTTTTTTTTTTTTTTGAGACGGAGCCTCAAGCTATTCCCTTGGGTAGAATGCCATGGCATCACAGCTCATAGCAACCTCCAACTCCTGGGCTCAAGCGAGTCTCCTGCCTCAGCCTCCCAAGTAGCTGGGACCACAGGCGCCCACCACAATGCCCAGCCATTTTTTGGTTGCAGCCATCATTGTTGCTTGGCGGGCCCGGGCTGGGGATTCGAACCTGCCACCTTAGGTGTACGTGGCTGGTGCCTTAGCTGATTGAGCCACAGGCACCGAGCCAATTCCTGGAAATTCTTAAGAGCCAGGATGAACTCTCCCAGGAGACCCCAGCAGACCTCTCCTTATGTTTCACTGGTCCAAATTCAATCACCAATTCAATCACTACCCGGCACTGGGGATGGATTACCCTCAGACTAATCTGGCCTTCCCCAAAGCTGGATGTGGAGTTACTTCCTTCAAGGCCCAAGAGGCCCATGGTTTCTGTAGGGCAATGCTGGATCCAAATTGGGAGGAAAGGCAAAAGGGGGCTGAATGCTGGTGACTCTGTTTTAGGAAGTGGTAGCAGAAAAGGGAGGACAGGAGGAATGTGATTGGGGAAATCTGTGCCTTACTTGGCAGGCTTCCTTGTCCATTTTCCTGCCTGCCCAATCTGTTTGTTCTATACCTGGAGCCAGTGCCCACACCCTCTTCTTGCTACTTTTGAATTGATTACTGACTCCTTCCCAGAAGAACCCCTTATCCATGCTGGTGGAATCTTACTGATGTCAATTGCATATCATTTTTTATTTTTATTTTTGAGATGGAGCCTCAAGTTATCCCCCTGGGTAGAGTGCCATGGCATCACAGCTCATATCAACCTCCAACTCCTGGGCTCAAGCAAGTATCCTACCTCCGCCTCCCAAGTAGCTGGGACCACAGGCACCCGCCACAATGCCCGGCCATTGTTTTGGTTGCAGCCATCGTTGTTTGGCGGACCCGGGCTGGGGATTTGAACCCACCACCTTAGGTGTACATGGCTGGCGCCTTAGCCGATTGAGCCACAGGCGCTGAGCCCATATCATTTTTATAGTACTTCCCCCCCCGCCCAGCTATAGGTAAAACTTTTTTGTATAAAAATGGGAAAATTAATTTTTTTTTTTTTTTTTGAGACAGAGTCTCACTTTCTTGCTCCTGGTAGAGTGCTGTGGCATCATAGCTCCCAGCAACCTCAAACTCCTGGGCTTAAGTGATTCTCTTGCTTCAGCCTCCCACCCAGCCGATTTTAGAGATCTAAAATCGGTCTTTTAGATCTCTTTAGATTTAGAGGTCTTGCTCTGGCTCAGGCTGGTCTTGAACTTGTGAGCTCAGGCAATCCACCCACCTTGGCCTCCCAGAGTGCTGGGATTACAGGTGTGAGCCACTGTGCCCAGCCGGAAAATTAATTAAATTATTATTTTTTTTTTTTTGGAGACAGAGCCTCAAGCTGTCCCCCTGGGTAGAGTGCTGTAGCATCGTAGCATCGCAGCTCACAGCAACCTCCAACGCCTGGGCTCAAGCGAGTCTCTTGCCTCCGCCTCCCAAGTAGCTGGGACCACAGGCGCCTGCCACAACGCCTGGCTATTTTTTTTGGTTGCAGCCATCATTGTTGCTTGGCGGGCCCGGCGGCCCCATAAGGATTCGAACCCTCCACCTTATGTATATGTGGCTAGCGCCTTAGCCACTTGAGCCACAGGCGCTGAGCTGGGAAAATTAATTTTTAAAAAGGAAAAAATTTACCTGTAGTCTTACTGCCCAGAGATAACAAAGGAATTGTTAAAATCCTGTTCAGTTTTATCTACATCTATGTATATAACACATTTTATAAACAGCTTAGGGGCCAAATTATATATAGTTTTATATTCCCTCACTTGGTGATAATTTTTGTCATTAAATATAATTTAAAACATGATTGTTAAATAACAGCCCAATCATAAAGTTGCTGGTCAACGATGTGGATGTGTTAAGATGTTAGCGGCACTAAGTGATTCAACATCATAAGCAGCTGAGAGATGAGGTGGAGAGAAAGAAGGAAGGAGGCGAATTTGGGACAACTGGGAATTGAGACTGAGAGAAATGAATCAGGAACAGCTGCTGTGTTAACATGTTGTTGACCAGCAATTTTATGCAGACACTACCTTCGTTACTGGGTGACTTGTGACCAGTCAGCAATGTGTTAAAACAAATCATGTCATTATAAATGGAATACAGAATGGTAAAAAAAAAAAAAAAAAAACATTAAAACTCCAATTAGTTTGGGTTCTCCTGAGAGCAAGCTGGACATAAAGACCTGCACCCCATGAAGTGGTTTATTTTGAAAGGTGACTTCCGGAAGCAAGACATGGAGAGCAGGGAGTGAGACAAGGAAGGAGTAGAAACCTCTATTAGGATGAATCATCAAGGTTGCTGCTGCGGGCAGCAGGAGCTAGTTCTGCTGTAACCTTCTGAGAAGTATATAGAATTGTCCATCTGGAGAAGGATGAGAAGCTGGAGCTCCTCCAGTACCTGTCCCCTGGGGGGTGGAGGCATTAATTCCCTTCAACTTTCAGGCTTGGCACCCATGCATGAGGGTTCTGCTGGGGCAAAATGGGAAAAGAAACAGCATGGGCTGGTAAGTGGTCTTGGGGAGATGATCTGAGCGGGCACAGAATGGTCCACCACTGCTGTGGCTGAAATCTGACGTGGGCCACCAGGGTAGATGCAGCCTCAGAGGCGTCTCCTTACCAGTTGATCACTTTACCAACATAATGTGGAACAGAAAAAGAAATCACAGAGGTATACATGTGCTATGATACCGTTATATACATGAAGTTTTACATATGTAATAAAAATACAGGTATGTTCTTGGGAGTGATCATCACTAAAGTTTTGAATAACGGTTGCTGGAGGTGGAGGAGGGAGGATACAGTCATGAAGGGCTGTGTGGGGGTTTTCAACTCTTTGTAACATTTTATTTCATCCATAATGTGGTCGATATGTTATCCCACCCCACCCTCCTTTTTTGTGTGTTTGTCTGGATTATTTCCCTTATAAAATGTGTATCATTTTAATGTTAGTACAGTGCATTATTCAGCTTGATCAGGAGGAGAGAAAAAATATCTTGTGCTTATTATTTTGTTTGTTTGTTTTAAAGACAAGTTTGGGCCCAGCTTATAAGAAAGAAAACAGACCATCTTCAAGGTGTCAGGACGATGTTAAGACAAAAGACATTCATGCTTAGCAGGGTTTCTTCCTCCCACCCTCAGGTATGTTGAAACACCTGAGGTAATCACCTTAGAATGTAGGGCCCCTCCTGTGGCTTGTGAACAGGGCAGGCTTGGGTTTCTCAAAGATAGAGATCTTCAGAGGTTTGCCTCTGGGAGCTTCCAGTCAATAGCTTTTTATACAAGCAATATATTTTTTTTTTTTTTTGAGACGGAGCCTCAAGCTATCCTCCTGGGTAGAGTGCCATGGCATCACAGCTCATAGCAACCTCCAACTCCTGGGCTCAAGCGAGTCTCCTGCCTCCGCCTCCCAAGTAGCTGGAACCACAGGCGCCTGCCACCTTAGGTGTACGTGGCTGGCGCCTTAGCCGATTGAGCCACAGGCGCCGAGCCACAAGCAATATTTTAATACAAATATTTCATGAGAAATATCTCAGGGGACAGCTGAAATATTTGCATTGTCTCTAAAAGTAGGTAAGAGTCCAGAGCATGGAGTGGTTCTATGGCGGAATTAGTGTTTAGGAGAGAGCTGCATTCTATGATTACCTTTGCACTGTGGCCAAATTCAAGTTCGTCCAGTTTGTGGTTTGGTGGTTCCCATCTAGTGAGCTATGGTCTGGAATCCCAGGCACCTGAATATACGAGCTCAGAAGTGTTTAGTTTTTTAAAAATCTGCTTTATTGAGATGTAATTGATACAGTAAGTGATACATTTTAAGGTGTACAATTTGATAAGTTTATATACACACAACACACATATATTGACATATATATAAACTCACACATTGAGAAAACATCATTATATCAGGACAGTGTGCATATTTGTGTAGCCCTCCAAATTTCCTTGCATTTCTGTGTTAATTCTTTGCTCATACCGCCATACCTCCCGCATCCTCAAGCAATCACTGATCTGCTTCCTGTCACTATAAAGCAGTTTGTATTTTTAAGATTATATATAGGGCAATGCCTGTGGCTCAGTGAGTAAGGGTGTTGGCCCCATATACCAAGGGTGGTGGGTTAATAGGGCGCTGGCCCCATATACTGAGGGTGGTGGGTTCAAACCCGGCCCTGGCCAAACTGCAACAAAAAAATAGCTGGGTGTTGTGGTGGGCACCTCTAGTCCCAGCTACTTGGGAGGCTGAGGCAAGAGAATCGCCTAAGCCCAGGAGTTGGAAGTTGCTGTGAGCTGTGTGATGCCACAGCACTCTACTGAGGGCGATAGAGTGAGACTCTGTCTCTACAAAACAAAACAAAACGAAAAAAAAGAATTCTATATAAAAGAAGTCATACAGTATTTACTCTTCTGGCTTCTTTCATAATTCTGAGATTCATCCTTGTTGCATATATCAATAGTTCTATTTCTTTTATTATTGCTGAGTGGTATTTGATTTTATGGATATGCCACATTTTGTATATACATCTTTCTGTTGATAATATTTAGGGTGTCTCTAAATAAATCTTTCTTGCTGAGCATGGTGGATCACGCCTGTCATCCTAGCATTCTGGGAGACTGAGGCAGGTGGGTTCTTTGGGCTCAGAATTCTGTTCCAGACCAGCTTGTATAAGAATAAGACCCCAGGCCGAGTACAGTGGCTCATGCCTGTAATCTTAGCGCTCTGGGAGGCTGAGGTGGGTGGATTGCCTGAGCTTACAGATTTGAGACCTGCTTGAGCAAGAAAGAGTGAGACCCTCTAAAAATAGCCGGGCATTGTGGTGGGTGCCTGTAGTCCCAGCTCCTCGGGAGGCTGAGGCAAGAGAATCACTGGAGTCCAAGAGTTTGAGGTTGCTGTGAGCTATGATGTCACAGCCCTGTAACAAGGGTAACAAAATAAGATTCTGTCTCAAAAAGAAAAAAAAAATCTATCATGAACATTCTCGTACCAGTCTATGTGTGGACGTGTATTTCTCTTTTTCTGAGTGGCATGTCTGGACTGTATGTCATACATACGTATGTGTATATTTAACTCTTTAAAAAACTGCCAAACTGTTTTCCAAAGTTGGACCATTTTACATTTCTACCAGTGATATGTGAGAGTTCCAGCTCCTGCACATCGTAGCTCCAAGAAGTGTTTTTTTTTCTCTCTCTCTCTTTTTTTTTTTGTAGAGACAGAGTCTCACTCTATTACCCTTGGTAGAGTGCCGTGGCATTACACAGCTCACAGCAAGCTCCAACCCCTGGGCTAGGTGATTCTCTTGCCTCAGCCTCCCGAGTAGCTAGGACTACAGATGCCCACCATAACACCTGGCTATTTTTCTGTTGCATTTTGGCCAGGGCTGGGTTTGAATCCTCCACCCTCAGCATATGGGGCTGGCGCCCTACTCACTGAGCCACAGACGCCGTCCCTAAAGACTGTTTTAAAAGCTGGTTAGTGAAAGCAGTGATGGCTTTAGTCACTTTTTATTTATCTGTCCTCCACAGAGATTTTCATTCCCACTGCCAACAGATTTTGTAACTGATTTACTTAATAGGAAAACCTTCCTGCAATTCTAACACATGGTTAACTAGTGGAGTGATGGATACTTCTTGAAAACAAAGCACAATCACTCACAGCTCCATCATTCAAGGAAGGTCAGGTAAGCTAGTATCTGCTATGCACCAGAGACTGTGCTAAATTGGTGCTTTATATCAAGTATCTTACTTAATTCTAATACGCTTCAGGTAGGTATTATTTCCATTTAACAGATGGGGAAACCAAGGCACCAAGATGCCAAGTAACTTACCACACAGCCAGGATGCAGTAGAGACAGCTTTGAATGTGAATGTATTAGTTTGGATGCATATAGTTCCATGTCAGAGGAAACCCAACCCATCAGAAAGAGAGTTCATTGGCCAGTTGTGGTGGCGATTGCACAGAGTACAATCCTAGCACTCTGTGAGGCTGAGGCTAGAAGATCCCTTGAGCTTAGGAGACAAGCCTGAGCAAGAGCGAAACCCTATCTCTACTAAAAATGGAAAAATTAGCTGGGTCTTGTGGTGGGCCCCTGTAGTCCCAGCTACTTGGGAGGCTGAGGCAGGAGGATAGCTTGAACCTAGGTATTTGAGGTTGCTGTGAGCTATGATCACCACGTAACTCTAACTTGGGCAACGGAGTGAGACTCTGTCTCAACACACACACAAACACACACACACACAGGTCATTGACTCTAGCAACTGAAAAGTCCGGGGGTAGAGCAGGCAGTTTGATCTAGAAGTTCTGGATCATCAGAGAGCCCTGGCTCTGCTTCTCTGATTCTGTTGTCCCTGCATCCATAGGCTGGTATAGCACTCCCTGGCTCCGTAGCCACACCCTGCATTTGTTACAGAAGGTGGGCCCTGCCCCCTCACCCCATCCCTGGAAAGCCTTGAGTTCCACTGTGATCAGACCAGTTTATGTCATCTGCTGGTGTCCTAGGCTGGTCACTGGCCAAAGTGTTTATTGGGATTAACTCAATCTAGACCACATGTTCTTTTCTTTTCTTTTTTTTTTTTTTTTTTTGCAGTTTTGGCCTGGGCTGAGTTTGAACCTGCCACTTCCAGCATATGGGGCTGGCGCCCTACTCCTTTGAGCCACAGACACTGCCATAGACCACATGTTCTACAATGTCTGAAACTAGGGACATTAATGAGGATGGGAGGGGTGGGGGGCTTTTCACACTGGTTACTTCTGCGCTATCTTGCCTCCTATTCTCTCTCTTTTTTTTTTGAGACAGAGTCTCATTTTGTCACCCTCAGTCGAGTACCATGGCGTCACAGCTCATAGCAACCTCAAACTCTTGGGCTTAAGCGATTCTCTTGCTTTAGTCTCCTGAGTAGCTGGGACTATAGGTGCCCACCACAATGCCTGGCTCTTTTCTGGTTGCAGTTGTCATTGTTGTTACTTGGCCGAGGCCGGGCTCAAACCCACAGCCTTGGTGCATGTGGCTTGCGCTGTGACCACTGTGCTGTGGGTGCTGAGCCTTGCCTCCTGTTCTTTAGAAAGCCCCTTCATTTGATGAAACCTTGGTGTCAAGTGGTCCTGTGACTTAGGGCAATCACCTTGTCAATATCTGTGAGGTGAGATTACCTCTTCACCTCAGAGGTCAAACAGAGGAAAAAACAAAACTAAAACATGGGTAAATTGTAAAGTGTTTGAAGTTTTTCTTAAAGCTATCTATATAATTAAAAGGTGTTACTCAGTGTTGGATATGAAATAAAATCTGACTTGATATTTAAGTGGTATAATTTCTATGCCTTTTAAAATACCAGATGACTTCCTTTGTGAGCCTCATTCTTGTAGACTTGATGGATTCCTGTCTGAAGAGGGTGCAAAATGGTGGCTTAGTGAAAGCAATAGGCATGCCTCTACACTTTTAGAAGGAAGAGTCGAAAGAATGAATGTGTGAGGAATTGGGAGCTTGGTTGCCTTCCAGGGTCTGTGTCGAAGGAGAGGAAAATGTAGCTCAACCACAGTGACTCTCCCCAATTAAAAACTAAAAAAAGATCGTGGTTATAGAGCTTGGACTTCTGACAAGCCAGCGGCCTCAGTCGTTTTGAGTGTGATTCCAGATTGGATGAGTCTTATAGGAGGAAAGTGGAAGCCTTGAGAATTCCTAGTTGGACAGAGTGGCTGTGATGAGGAGCCCCAGCTTGAGGAGGCCACTTTCTTCACAGGGCAGATGAGCTGGCCGTGGGTGAGGTCTGGCCCAGTACAACACACTCAGCTGGGGGCAGCAACATGGGAAAGAGTTTTATGGGGATTAATTTTCTACAGTGATGCACTTTCAAATGAGACTATCCTTTTCTCACTGGCGAGCTTATTCCACAAAGCTTAATTGTTTGGACCCATAAATTTGAACTCCTTAATTAATTGACTGAAGACTTAAAACAAATTTACTTTTCTTTATAATGAATCCATGGCCTTGAATGCTTCTGTTCTGACACAGATGAAAGGATCCTGGAGCACAGAATAGGGAGGGCATAGTCAGGCAGAATATCTGGTTCTTAGATTCTGTCCTCTTCCTTAGCTCTGGGTCTGTGGGGCTCAGTTTCCTCATCTGTGAACTTTTGTAGATTGAACCAAAATCAGATCAGCAAATAACTGGTACTCGTGCTGCTCTCGTCTTTCTGGAACAGGCATTGCTAGTCAGTCTCAATGTTCTTTCTCATGGAGGCCAAACTTGGCCTTAGGGACCTTTCCAATATGGCACTCCAGGTAGCCATCTGGTCCTTGAGATGAAACCCATGTATCATCTTGATGAAACCACATGTTTACATTTTATCCTGTGAATGACCCCAGTGGGCTGCTGGTGTCCCTCAGCTTTCACATCAGCCGCTTTGGCCTGTGCCCTGAGGGTGGTACCATGTTTCCTCACATCTTACACCTGCCTACCTTTGCCCTGAGCACTCTCGCCGTTCATGCCTGCCTACTTCAGCTCGTGCTCCTGCCTCTGCCTGACTACTAGTCTTCCCTTGTTGTTCAAGAACCAACTCAGATACCTCTTAGTACCTGAGCCCTCTTCAAATCCCC
The DNA here is from genome assembly GCA_963574575.1 of Galagoides demidoff. Classification (NCBI taxonomy): domain Eukaryota; kingdom Metazoa; phylum Chordata; class Mammalia; order Primates; family Galagidae; genus Galagoides; species Galagoides demidoff. The sequence goes on from CAUYQV010177778.1 coordinate 10,894, forward strand.
CATGTAGAATTAGTCATTTCTTCCTTTGTGTTCCTCAGCACCATACAGACCAATTATAATCCTTGTAAAATGACCCTGATGCTATTTGGCCATGGCCCTCCATCAGACCAGCCTCTCAGCCCTCTGGCTTTCTTAGATCACCAGCATGGTTTCTGCCAGTATTGTTTTTTGAATATTTTTTCCTACTCATTTATTTATTTATTTATTTCAAAAAGAAACCATAAAACATGATCATAAATAGAAAACCACTATCACTCACCAGGAAGAATAGGTAAATATTCTTTAACAAAATAAATAAAATCAATGAAAACATGACAGCTCTACTATTACTGTTAAAAAGAGGGATTTTAGCACCAAATCAAGACTATCTTTTTTTCCTGGCAGAATCTCATGCTTTTGTGAATTGATGGATTTTAAAGTTCTGTCAGTGAACCATCTTAGCTTTAACAGTTAGCACCTGTAGTCTTCTTTGTCTGTCCTGTCTACTGTTAGGAAAGGCTCTGCTTACTCTCAGTAGGGCCCAGGGGGTGGAAGATATAGTTATCTGTAGATGAACGGTGTGGTGTTGTCATCCCAACCTGTGATGCCTTTGTTTACTGTCAAAAGTGAGAATTGCCTAAGGATCATCAGAACTTTGAGTAGAAAATCTGACTTACACGGCTTTGACTTGGCGATTATCTCTCACTGGTAGAAAGGGCTCATTTCTTGGTTTGCTGGATTAGAATTTGTTAAGTGAAAAAATAGAAAAGTGAATAGAAAGCAATTCTACTCTTGAGCAAACACTTAATAGAAAATGGTGTCTTGGTTTTGTTCTTTGCATCTTGTGTCTAGGGAAGGTCTGGTCTTGTAGACATTTCATTTCATAGATGGGAAAACTGATGCCCAGAGGATAACTATTGACATGGATGGGGAAGCTGTGGCCTCAAGATCCCCAAGTGTGACTCCTTGACCAAATTCGAACCAGATTCAGTCAAAAGGCTGCACTCAAGGCCACATGTGGCCCCAGAGGCTAGTCCAATTGAAGTAAAAGTAGGTTACTACCTCCCCTGCTTGGTTTTCCCAGTTAGTTCATTTTCCTTTTTTTTGCTTGCTTTCTTTTTTGTAGAGATAGTCTCACTCTATAGCTGTCGGTAGAGTGCCATGGTGTCACACAGTTCGCAGCAACCTTCAACTCCAACTCCTGGGCTTAGGCGATTCTCTTGCCTCAGCCTCCTGAATAGACTATAGGTGCCCACCACAATGCCCAGCTATTTTTTTTTGCTGCAGTTTGGCCGTGGCCGGGTTTGAATCCTCAACCCTCAGCATATGGGGCCGGTACCCCACCCATTGAGCCACAGGCACCGCCCCCCCCCCCTTAAGTTCATTTTCTACCAGACTTTACTCTACTGTAATTCAAGTTGCTGAGTAACAAACAAAAATTACAGTGACTAGGCAAAACAAAACCAGTCCTTTTGGACTCTGAAAATGAAAAAGTATCGAGGGTCCTGTTCTTCCCAAAGAGTGCAGAAATGCTCTGATTTGCTCTTAGAAGGACACCAGCCACTTTATTGCCTATTCTTTTTTGCCAGAGTAGGCACCAGGAATTATAGATGGATGAGAAGGTTTTAGGATTTGGCCTTAATGTAACACTAGCACATGCTCCCAGCAAGGAGGAACGTCTCACCTTGTGAAGAGATAGGCAGAAGCAAGTCAGACCCTTGGGGTGCTGGCAAGGCAGGTCCCCCAGCTGTGCTGAAGCATCTGACCTCTCAGGCGCTCCTGCAGGATTAGTGTTTGTTGAATAATAAATAGTACACCCCGACCCAGGGAGGGAAAGCAAACAGGATAGTAACTGAAACTGCTGGGGACTATGAATAAACATTTACTTTGTTACTTTCTACCCTGTGGAGCTGGCCTCTGGCCAGCAACATTATAGCTGTTTGCATCTTACTTTTAATGGAGCCATTGGCCTTCTCAATTAAGTGGGTGGGGGCAGTCTTCTGGTCTATCCCTGTAGGTTTTGAGGGGAGTGGGTGCCTGCTGGGGTAGGGCTAGGTCTGAGGGCATGGTTTTGGGAGTTAGGTGTATCGGATATTCCGTTTCTTTCTTTCTTTTTTTTTTGCAGCTTTTGGCCGGGGCTGGGTTTGAACCCACCACCTCTGACCTATGGGGCTGGCGCCCTACGCCTTTGAGCCATAGGCATTTCTTTTTTCTCAAAATTTTTACTAAATTTTTATTGATTTTTTTTTTTTTTTAATTATGACCACAAAGTGGGTACACGTTTGTTACAAAAAAGTCTAGGTGGCACCCGTGGTTCAGTAGGCAGGGCGCCGGCCACATACACATAGGATGGTGGGTTTAAACCTGGCATGGGCCTGCTAAGCAACAATGACAACTGCAACCAAAAAATAGCTGGGCATTGTGGCAGGCACCTGTAGTTCCCAGCTACTTGGGAGGATGAGGCAAGAGAATTGCTTAAGCCCAAGAGTTTGAGGTTGCTGTGAGCTGTGATGCTATGGCATTCTACCCAGGGCGATAGCTTGAGATTCTGTCTCAAAAAAAAAAAAAAAAGAAGAAGTCTGATCATTGTAGAAACTTAATTAGAACGTTATTGGAGTGCTAACCATGGTGATTGAATGCTTACTATGTACTATGTGTAGAGGCTTTTTGTGCCTTTTCTCAGTTAATCCTTATGGGATGTCTGAGCAATGGGGTTAATCCCCAATTTACAGATGAGGAAGCAGACTCTGTTTAAGGTCACCCAGCGGGTAAGCAAGTGGCTTGACCTGGACTAGCAGCAGATCTGATGGATTCTATGTGGTGTCTCTATGAACAGAAAGATTTAACTTGATTCCTTTTGCTTTCAGTATAATTTTACAATATTTCAATGAGCTTGTATTATTTAATTTCAGAAGAAAAGCCTGATTAACGGGGGTAGGGAGAAGAAAAGAAAAGGCATACAGATTATTCTCATTTATAAGAGAAGGCGGAATGTGAGCCGAAATTTCCAACACTAAATTACCAGGTGTGTGCACCCTTCCCGTGTGCTAGGTTAGTCTGAGAGCCAACAGACATGTTGTCAGGACTGCCTGGGATGGACCTCCAGGGAGGGTGGGGGCTAGACCCAGATGGCTTCTTGCTTTTTCTAAAAAAACACTACTGCCCACCCAATACCACCAATGGGGAAAGTGCATTTGTTTTGCTCTAAGCCAAACCTTTCCATTCCTAATTTAGTTTCCAAATAGTGGATAATTTATCCATCACCATTCCTTTGGTATTTTAGGCAGTCTTCAGGGAGGGAAGACAAACATTCCTGCCTTGAATCTGTGCCTTGAGCCAAAGAGCCTTGACCAAGGTTAGAGGTTAAAGCAGTTGTTTAATTGCTCAGGGTCATCTGGGCTGTGCCTTTGAAATTGCCTCTAGCCTACCTCACAGATCTTTCCTGGAACCCTGTTTGGCTTTTCTTTTCTCTGGAGGGAAGCTTCCCCTTACAGCTTGTCTTGACAGTAGCCAGCTGGGTGGTCCCTGCTGCACAATTTTACAGTCCAGCAGCCCTATAAAGGCTCCCCATCCAGCTGTCTTGCCCTGAGTGCCCTCTTTGCTTTAGAGAATTGTGAAACTTACTACAGAGTTTAGAGATTTTAGCATTCTTGAGATTCTTTCTGTGGTCAGGTGGGTAAACCATTTTATTTTTTCAGTTTCCCAATTGATTCTATTTTCCAGTGAAGCCAGAAGCCTCCTGTGTATGTAGGTTTTCTGTAACCTGGGTTGAATAAGTCTACTAGAGCCCTGCTCACCTGCTTTCCCAAATTGGCCTGGAATTGTGGCTATAGTGGACTTGGTCCCATCTTTAGTGTGGGGTAGACCTTAGATTTGCATTAACTCTGTTTAATTAGAGGATCTTATTTGTGTTTCTGTTATTGTTTATTCATCTTTTAGGACCTTTATTGTTTGTAGGCTTATCCCCTCTTGCCTCTCATCCTGCAAAGCAATTCTCTGATTCTTACCCCTATTGGTGATTTTATGGTGGGCATAAAAAAAGAATTTTTTTTAGGCAGAGTCTTACTTTGCCACCCTTGGTGGGGTACCGTGGCTTCATATCTCACAGCAACCTCCAACTCTTGGGCTCAAGAGATCCTTTTGCCTCAGCTGCCTGAGTAGCTGGGACTACATACAGGTGCCTGCCACGATGCCTGATTAGTTTTCTATTTTTAGTAGAGATAGGTTCTTGCTCTTGCTCAGGGTGGTATTGAACTTCTGAGCTAAAGCAATCCACCCTCCTTGGCTTCCCAGAGTACTAGGATTACAGGGCTGAGACATCATGCCCAGCCTATGCTGGGAATGTTTTTGATAGTTAGCTGGGAGGGAATTAGTCCCAGGAACCCCAGGATTCAACCCTGTCATGCTGTTGACCAGTCATTTGATACCTCTAGACTTGTCTTCAGTTCTTCTGATGGGCTGGGAAGGAATTGGGAGATTTCACAGACTTATCTGCAATGTTGGGTAATTTTGAGAAAATGAGCCTTAACCTCTAGTGATGTAGACTGGTTAAGTGGTTTTGGTAATTAGGTACCATTCTTTTGGGTCCAAGTGAGAGAAATTCTCTTGAGCTAGTTGAAGTGAAAAAATTATCTTTTGTTTGAAGAGTTTTATGAGTTTCTTTTTAGTAGAAACCTATCTGAAACTACTTAGAGACAAAAGAAGGATCCCCTTGTCCTAGTAACTGAGAAGTCTCAGAATAGACTGCCCTTACGTGTGACTTGGTTCCAAGGTGCAAACAGGTCTTCAGGGGTTGATCTCCCCTCATGCCCACAGTGTTTGCTTCTGTCTTGGCCTCCATGTGGTCAGAGACAGAATGGCCTCTGACATCTCTAGGCCTTTCTGCCCCACAGCTCCAAGCCCAGCCAGAAAAGAGAGTGAGGGCGGCAAACACAAAACTCTCTCTGTAGCTCCCATATGAGTCCCAGGATTTACTGTGTACTCCTTGCATCATGTGCCTGGCTCTGACCCAGTAGCTGCATGTGGGGGGCCTGTCACATGCACCTGCTCTCATGCTGGGCATCAGAAACAATCAGTGATCCCTGTAAGGAACCCCTGGGTTCATAGACCTAAGAGCGGTGCTGTAGCAGGGCCTCAGGAAGCCTCGTCATCTGAAATAATGAAGCCATGGAGACCGCCTCTGGTTTCCGATTTTTTCCCTTTTCTCTGTGGATAAATCCCACTGTCACTGCACACAACATGGCTGCCCTGCAGCTCCTGGCTGTTTACATTTTGCTTGGTCTAGCCACATGCGAGACCTCAAGGGAGAATCTGTTTTTGCTTTTTTGGTGTTTTTTTTTTTTTTTTTTTGAGACAGGGTCTCACTTTGTCACCTCAGGCTAGAATGCCATGGCCTCAGCCTAGCTTATAGCAACCTGAGACTTCTGAGTTGAAGTGATCCTCCTGCCTCAGTCTCCTAAGTAGCTGGGACTTAAATGCACTTGCCAAAACGCCTGGCTGATTTTTCTATTTTTAGTACAGACAAGGTCTCAAGTCCCTCACCAACCTTGGTCCCTCAGAGTCCTAAGATCACAGGCCTTAGCCACTACTCCTGGCTGTCAAGGGGGAATCCAATTCTGTTCTTGTAGGGGGTTCACCCCAATCCAGTTAGCGGCAGACAGAGAGTAGCTGAGGGTAGGCCCTATAAAATCAGTCCAGGTGGGTGGAGTCTGTTCTTTAAGAAGTAGTGATGTTGGCTGATGCCCCAGAAGGGACAGGTAGGTGCATCTCCTTGGCTAGTTGAAAAGGATTCTCTTAAGTGTAAGATGTTGGTGATAAATGGTATTAAGGGCCTCTCCCAGGCTAGGACAGTGTCAGATGAAGTTGGGTCTGGCTACATGGGCGACTGCTTCCTGCCTGGACTCTCTGCCTAGATCAGCACCTTGGGATCTCTCTGAGCTCACCTCTCTGCTCAGTGTGGCCCCTTCCTTCCTGCAGAGGCGACAGCACTGTCTGAGAGGCATGAATGGGAATTTCCTCTTTCCAGGCCCGAGTCATGCTGACTCGGGATGGCTTTGACTGGAAAAACTGAATCAAGGAGTATGTTCAGGCCAAGGATTTCCCCAAACACTAATCAGCCCTGATGACTTCCAGCATGTTGCCTTTGGCTCTGCAGAGTCTTGTCCGTTGTGGCTGCAATGTCTGGCTTTTGCTGCCCAGAAGATGAGAAATAAGTTTGTAGTGATGTGTCCCTTCACCATCCTGACCTCTATGAGGTGTGAAAAACTCTGATTACCAAATTCATAGGTCATTAGCTGGTTTTGTCTCCAGCATTGACACTTAGGAGTAGAGTTAGGGGACCATATTACTGGCTTAAATGAAATCCTAAAAGTGTGTCAGGAAAAACTTCATAAAGCCTTACCATGATCAGTTATGTATTTGGAACTGAATAGCAATGCTAAGTATGAGTAGAGTCTCAAGATCGTCTAAAGGAAGTAATTAAATTTTATAAACCTGAAACTTGATCTTGGACAAAGTGAATGAAGTTTTATTGTTCTCTTAAACTCACAAAAGTTCAAAAACTATGTTGTTTAAAATAGGGGTAAAAGTCTTGGAGTTGGGGCTGGGCGCAGTGGCTCATGCCAATAATTCTAACACTAAAGGAGGCCGAGGTGGGTGGATTGCCTGAGCTCATGAGTTCGAGACCAGCCTGAGCAAGAGCAAGACTCTGTCTCTAAAAATAGTTAGGCGCTATGGTGGGTGCCTGTAAACTCAGCTACTTGGGAGGATGAGGCAAGAGAATTGCTTGAGCTTAAGAGTTTCAGGTTGCTGTGACTGTGGTGCCATAGCACTCTACTGAGGGTGACAGAATGAGACTATGTCTTAAAAAAAAAGCGCTTGGAGTTGGTTCTAATAGAATGTCTAAGAGAACCTCCAGAAGCTTTCTAGTCCAGCCCTGAGTTTACAGGGAGGAATAGGTCTTGCTTAAGGTAACACAGTGAGTTGTAATGCTGGGACTAGAAGTTGGGCCTTGTTGGTCCTGGGTCACAGGGATTTGGTTTGTCTTAGTCTTACCTAGATATAACTGTAGTACTGCCTTCAGCTGGGAAGAAAAAGGCAGCCTAGGCTTGGCGCCTGCAACTCAGTAGCTAGGGAGCCTGCCACATACACTGGGGCTGGCAGGTTCAAATCCAGCCCAGGGCCTGCCAAACAACAATGACAACTGCAACAAAAAAATAGCCAGGCGTTGTGGTGGGCGCCTGAATCTCAGCTACTTGGGAGATTGAGTCAAGAGAATCACTTAAGCCCAAGAGTTTGATGTTGCTGTAAACTGTGATATCATGACACTCTACTGAGGGTACATAGTGAGACTATTCCCCCCCCCCCCCAAAAAAAAAGGCAGCCTAAGGGAAGTAGAGGAATTTTTTTTTCTTAACTTTATTGGGTGGCTCCTGTGGCTCAGTGAGTAGGGTGCTGGCCCCATATACCAAGGGTGGCAGGTTCAGACCCAGCCCCAGCCAAAGTGCAACAGAAAAGAATAGCTGGGCATTGAGGCGAGCACCTGTAGTCCCAGCTACTCAGGAGGCTGAGGGAAGAGAATCGCCTAAGCTCAGGAGTTGAAGTTGTGAGCTGTGATGCAATAGCACTCTACTGAGGGTGATAAAGTGACACTCTGTCTCTACAAAAAAAAAAAAAAAAAATTATTGAGATATAATTTATATACCATAAAATTCACCCTTTTATAGTATATAATTCTTAGTATATTTGCAGAGTTGTACAACTATCATCACTATATAAATTTAGAACATTTTTATACCCTCAAAGAACTTCTGTACGTGTCTCCATCTCTCCCCTCCACCCCCAGCTCAGGCACCCACTAATCTACTTCTCTCTCTGTGAATTTGCCTGTTCTGGACATTTCATATGGTAGAATCATTTAACATGTATTCTGGTGTGACTGACTTCTTTCACTTAGTGGAATGTTTTCAAGTCTCATCCGGGTTATATTTATACTTCACTCCTTTTTATGGCCAAATGATGAAATGTGTAGGATTTGAATTTGAAAATAAAGCTATAAAGTTTTCATATTTATTTTTCCTTTGCCTGGTGAGTTTTTTCCCTGGAAAGCCAACCTCAACATTTAGAGATTAAATGAGAGACTTTCTCAGCCTGCCTGTGCCTAAGTAGTTGCTTTTCTTAAATGTTTTGACACCTGGGAAGAAAGTTGGTTTCTGGAAGAAAGTGTGTTCTTTCTTATGTTGCCAAGAAAATTAATACATGTTACTTAACACAGATGCTCAAGAATCAGAGTTGTAATGAACTTTTTCCTTTTATTTTCCAAATGCTTGACTTATTTAAAACATTTTCATTTTAGCAATAATGTATTTTTTTTTTTTTTTGAGACAGAGTCTCACTATGTCTCCCTGGATAGAGTGCTGTAGCATCACAGCTCACAGCAACCTAAAACTCTTGGGCTTAAGTGATTCTCTTGCCTTAGCTGCCCAAGTAGCTGGGACTATAGGTGCTTGTCACAGTGCCTGGCTATTTTTTGTTGCAGTTGTCATTGTTGTTTAGCTGGTCTGGGCTAGGTTCGAACCCACCAGCCTCGGTGTATGTGGCTGGCACCGTAACCACTGTGCTATGGGCTCTGAGCTAGCAATAATGCATTTTTTCCTTTTTCTTTTCCCAAATTTATTGGAAACTGTACAGCTAGTATAAAAAAATGTCATAACAGACTCTCTGATAACCTTCCCCCAAAGTCTCCAATTGTTAATGTCTCACTGCATTTGCTTAACATGTTGTTTTATTTTGTTTTGTTTTTTTTTAAAAACATAGTCTCACTATGTCACCCTTGGTAGAGTGTCACAGCATTACAGCTCACAGCAACCTCAAACTCTTGGGCTTAAGTGATCCTCTTGCCTCAGCCTCCCAAGTAGCTGGAACTACAGGCGCGTACCAAAACACCGGCTATTATTTGGTTATAGTTGTCATTGTTATTTGGTGGGCCTGGGCTGGATTTGAACCAGGCCATATGTGACTGGTGCCTTAGCCGCTTGAGCTACAGGCACCAAACTTTAAGCGATTCTCTCTTTTTTTTAAACTTCTTTTCTTTGCAGTTTTGGCTGGGGCTGGGCTTGAACCCACCACCCCTGGTATATGGGGCTGGCACTCCCTGAGCCACAGGCACTGCCCCTTAAGCGATTCTCTTGACTCAGCATCCCAAGTAGCTGGAACTACAGGTGCCTGATACAATGTCCAGCTATTTTTGTTTTTGTTGTTGTAGTTGTCATTGTTTAGCTGGCTCAGGCCAGGTTCAAATCCGCCAGGCTTGGTGTATGTGGCTGGTGCCGTAACCACTGTGTTACAGGGTGCCAAGCCTGCTTAATACATTGTTGCCTCAAAAGACACACACCACGGCTCGGCGCCTGTGGCTCAGTCGGCTAGGGCGCCAGCCACGTACACCTAAGGTGGCGGGTTTGAATCCCCAGCCCGGCCTGCCAAACAACAATGATGGCTGCAGCCAAAAAATGGCCGGGCGTTGTGGCGGGCGCCTGTGGTCCTAGCTACTTGGGAGGCGGAGGCAGGAGACTCGCTTGAGCCCAGGAGTTGGAGGTTGCTATGAGCTGTGATGCCATGGCAGTCTACCCAGGGGGATAGCTTGAGGCTCCGTCTCAAAAAAAAAAAAAAAAAAGATATAAAGTGCTACATAAAATACATTTAACTGGCTCAGTGCCTGCGGCTCAAGTGGCTAGGGCGCCAGCCACATACACCTACCTAAGGTGGTGGGTTCGAATCCAGCCTGGGCTGCCAAACAACA
>CAUYQV010177780.1:0-28174 GCA_963574575.1 Galagoides demidoff
CATCCATCCATCCATCCATCCACTCGCCCATCCACCATCCATCCATCCATCCATCCACTTGCCCATCCACCATCCGTTCATCCATCCACCCACTCGCCCATCCACCATCCATCCATCCATCCATCCACTTGCCCATCCACCATCCGTTCATCCATCCATCCACTTGCCCATCCACCATCCATCCATCCATCCATCCACTTGCCTATCCACCATCCGTCCATCCATCCACTTGCCCATCCACCATCCATCCATCCATCCATCCACTGGCCCATCCACCATCTGTCCATCCATCCGTCCACTCACCCATCCACCATCCATCCATTCATATAGCCATCCATACATCATCCTTTCTACCTGTCTGTATCTTCCCATCCCCATCACATGCTCACATGGACACCTGGGGGGACTGTGTCTGATGGCAGGGCCTCAGGTGCGAGCCCCACCTGGCAGTGGAGTGGCATCTCTGGAGAGTGTGGGGAGGCAGGTAAGCAGGGGAGGGGGTCTTAGAAACACATCAGAGGGGCCGTGGGGGCTGGTCCAAGAAGATTCCAAGAAGCCCAGCCCTCCCTGGTCTTTTGTCTGAGGGAGATGGCGGCTAATGGGTATTAAAGTACTGTGTGGCTGCCAAAGTGTGCTGAACAGACTGAGGTGGCCAGACCTGAGGCTGGGAGAAGTGGAGGCACATTCTAGACCTGGCAGCTTTGTCCTAAGCACCTGGAAAGGCACATGTGGAGGCCAAGGAAGGACAGTCAGGTCTGAGATGGCTGGAGACATCTGTGAAAGGGCCACAACAGACAGTGCCAGCCTGGTTGTGCTGCTGGGACAACTCTTGCCAGGAGCTCGGCACAGCCCAGGAAGGGGTGGGGTCCCAGCTGCTGGCTCTGTCCTCCCAGGTAATCAGCACCCTTTCTCAGGCTGGCCTCACACACCCTGGCTGGGCTTGGGACACAGGATGAGCTGGCCTTGATGCATTGAGGAACGTGTGGCAAGGGTGAGAAAAAATACCCCTGTCTTCCAGTCAAGCACAAACTCATCCATTTTCATTTCAGTGTCTGGAAAATTTCTGATGCAAGAAACCAGGATTTCCCTGTGCAGAGCTCTGCAGAGGAGGCCCCCAGGTGAGGGCTGGGGGCTCAGGCCAGGGCCCAGCCTTGTCCCTGCAGGCCTGGCCTGCTCACGCCAGGCCTGCAGGGAAGAGCCCACGGCGCTTCCGGCCAGGTTTCTATAGCACTGCTGACTGGGACATGGAGGCTCTGGAAACTTGGGGGGCTAATCCAGCGCTAATCCTAGCAACAGCCAGGCCTGTGACCACATGACAGCCCGAGGGGACGCTGAGCAGGAACCAAGACCCTCCTATGAGGGGCCCGGCTACCTCAGTGCCTGGGCTTTCCCTGTATCCTGGCCTGGCTGGGATTGGCCCCCAGGAGCAGAGCCTGCTCTGGGCTCCACCTGGGCCACCCTCTGGTCCCCTTGGCTCTTGGCTCTCCCACCTGGAGGTTGTCAGGATCAGAGGAGATTAGCAGGTACAGGAGGCCAATGCAGGCAGCCTGGCTCCCTGCTGGGAGCAGCAGAACTGGTGACTTTTGGGGCGGGCTCAGGGATCCTGGCACACTCATTCGGGGCCCTGGGCTGGGACAAGGCCACAGCAGAGGGCCTGCCGGGCCTGAGTAGGGCCAGAAATCTGCAGGCTTGACTGCAGAGGTCTGCCACACATGTGTGTGTAACTGGGTGCACACAGGCACAGGAGGGAGAGAGGGGGCACCTCCATGTGGCTGTCCAGTGGTCAGCCTTAGGGCTGCACATATGCATGCTGTTCATCTGTTCACCTGTCATTTGTTCACCCTTTCATGCATTCAGCAAGGTTGGAGAGGGCCAGGGAGTGCCGCCCCACCTGCCTCCCTGGCACCTGTGGGGACACTGAGAAACCTCAGTGCTGCCAAGGCTCAGCAGGAGTGCTGGTCCTCACTATGAGCAACCAGCCCTTCGGGACCAGCTCTGGGTTGGAGTCCTTGGCACCTCACTCTGCCCCCTGGGCTGCTAGGGCCTAGGCCAGGGCCCCCCACATGTAGGTTGTGGCCTGGCTGTGCCCACAGGCTTGGGTCAGATAATGGGCTTGAGTCTCTAACCACCTCTGAGTATGCGTCTATGGGAAAGTGAGCCTCAGTTTCCTTGTCTGAACTGTGGGAACAATGGCAAGCCAACCACCTCAGTTATAGGAGTGATGCCTGTGGAACACGTTATTTGCACCTGGCCATGAGAAGAGGGAGGGAGGGACAGCCACTGCCTTGCCACAACCAGACTGTCCCCTGAGAACAGTAAGGGGCAGGTGGAGTGGGCACATGTGCCCTCAGCATGTCCCTATTCTCAGGAGGGCTTGTTTCCAGGTGGAAAAAGCCCAATGAGCCCTGGAGGCCACTGGGGAGGTCAGAGCTTCCAGGAGGCCTCCAGCAGGATGAGGGATACTGGATGCCCTTTAGCATTGGGGACCCTCCCTCCTGCCAAGGCAAGGATGGAAGGTAGAGGCCCACGTCCTGCTCTGAAGCAGGAATGACCACAGTGGGCCCTGGGAATACTGCCCAGTCCACCAGCCAGCACTCCAGGACCAGCTCTGGGCACAATGGCCTGAGTCACAGAGGTAGGGCCCCAGCTCAAGCCTGATAAAGGTCCAATTTGGCCATTCAACCCTAGAAGCCACTGTTGGAAAACTTGGTCCTTGGGACCCTAGCAAAGTGCTGACTCGGTTTCCCCTTCCACCATCTGCTCTCCCCTGATATTTGGGTAGGGATGGCCTGGATCCATTTCACCTCACTGGTCTTCCCTTCTGCCAGACTGGCTATGGGGCGGGGTGGGAGGGAATAGACTGAGAGAAGGAAGGGGTGTGGGGCCTTCCAGTTAGGGACTCAAAGAAGAAGGACAAAGGCGAGGACCCAGAGTGGTACCCCGTGTACACAGGCAGGAGGGGATGGAGACATCGTCTCCCAGCTCCTGCCCCCGGGAGGAAGCCCTGGTGTAGGGGGAGGGCACCTTCTCCACAGCTGAGTCCTGTGCAGGCTGATAGACCCATCAGTAGCGGAGGGGGTTTGGGTGGAGCAGGGTGGAGGCACGGCACGGCACGGGTCAGGCCAGGCCCCATTGTTTAGAAAAGAAGGAACTGACTTCAGCTCCGGGAGCAGGGCCTCCCAACCCACCCTGACTTCCTGCTCCCTGGGCCTGCCAGGGCGAACTTTGTCCACCTTATTTGGGGATTGAGAAGCCACTCTTCTGTGTGGCCCTGAGAGATATGGCACAGAACCACTGACTCACAATGTGGAGGCCACCTTTGCAGCCTCACTCCATAACTCAGAGTTACCACCGATTAGCTGAAGTGACACTTGGGGATCCATCCTATCCCTCATCCAGCTGTCCACCTACCCTTCCATGTGCTAGCCCACCCGTCATCCTTCCAACTACCCATTCATGTGCCTACAATCATCCTCATAGTGCACATCCCCTGCACCCACCCATCCCCCACTTCTCCCTCCCTCTGCCCACCCACACACTCACCCAGCCATCCACCAGTCCCTCCACCCCTCGCCCACCCATCCCTCTACTCTTTACCCAGTCATCCCTTCATCTATGCACTCACCCAACCATCTGCTCATCTATCTGTCCATCATCCACCCATTCATATATCCACCACCCATTCTCATCCTCACATCTATCCATCCCATCCATCTACCCATCCCTCCACCCATACGCCATCCATCTGTCCCTCATGTGAGCCTCTCTGTCACGACCCAGGCATGCTGCCTTGTGTGCATTCATCCACCCATTTGCCGCAAACCCTTCTATAGTTCCATAGTCATCGCTATCCTTCTGTCTCATAACATTCTTCTGCCCACTCATCTACTGACACCCATTCATCCTCATGTCCATATTTCTTCCATCCTATCCATTTAACCAAACTTCCTTCTTTCCTCTTCCTCTCTCCCTCCCTTCCTTCTTTTTGCCTTCTTCCATCCTTCTGTCTAGCCTATTCATTCCATCCACTTGCTCTTCCACACATTTAACTGCTCACTCACCTATTCATCTATCCATCCATATATCTACCTGTTCTCCCCAACCAGTCCTTAATTCATCCCACTATTCATTCCAGCCCACCTACTTGCCTAACCACATAGTAACCCAGTCTTACTTTTTGTCTGTTCATCTACCCATCTACCCATTCACCACATATCCATCCATATACCATCACCTAACCATATCTATTCCCAAATATCCACTATATATCCAGTCAGCAAACATATCATCCATCCATACCTCTAGTCTACCTTTTAGTTATCTATTACTATATTTATCTACCTATTACCCTCTTATTTAATCAACTATCAACTCATACATTCATTCACCCATGCATTCATCCAGTCATCCACACATCCATCCACTCACTCATTCATCCATTTATCCATCCACTCATCCACCCATACACATAAACATTCACCCTTCTACTTATCTATTCATCCATCCATCCACTCATTCATGAATCCATTTAACCAGCCTGCCAGCCATTCACTCATTCATCCATCCATTTAACCATCTACACATCCATCCATCCATTCATCCACTTGCCAAGTCACTCATCCATCCATCTGTTCATCCACTCACCAAGTTATCCATCCATCCATCCATCCAGCCAGCCAGCCAGCCATTCACCCATTCACTTACTCATCTATTCATTTAACCATCCTCCCAGCCATTCACTCAGTCATCCATCCATTCATCCGTGTACATATCCATCCACCCATCCATCCTCTCACCAAGTCACTTATCCATCCATCCATCCATCCATCCATCCATCATTCAGCCATTCACCCATCCATGCATGCGTGCATGCATCCATCCATCCATTTACCCATTTATCCATGCACTCATCCATCCATCCATTCAATCGTCAATCCACTCATCTATCTATCCCATTCTTTCTACCCCAACTTTATAGCATCATGTTTTGTTAAGTGGAAACCCATTGCTGAGGAAAGTTCTTGAATAATTTGTCCAAAATCAATATACTGCCTCATTTTATCCCCTGCATCTGTGGCTTATAGATTTGGAATTATCACATCTGAGAATAAGGACAAGGACATGGGGCTGTTCCTTCAGTACCTTCTATTTTTCATAATAAAAACACTAGTTACACATGTGGAGGAGCACCATGGTGCGTAGAAGCCCAGTGGCGGCCAGAGTGGGGAAGGGTCTCCCTTGGCTCTGCATGACCTTGAGAAAGCACTTCAGTCTTTTGGTCTTAACATTCTTCTCCAGATGAATTGGAAGAGTTGTCTTGAGGATCAGTGGAGAGGAGGAATCTCCCTGATACCTTTGACACATTGCCTGAAAGCGAAGGTCTCTCCTCTCCCCAACTCTAATCTAAAAACTCATGAGGTCCAAACTCTTCAACTCCAAACAGCATCTGTTAAATGGCCTGAATGAAATGTGCCATGAGGCAGAGAAGCTCTTCCAGGCAGAGGGAACAGAGGTGAGAGAGGTAACATTTGGGGACCCAGTGGGAAGTCTGGCATGGCCGTCCTTGGAATGGCTACAAAGGTGGCTGTGGAGGGAATGGGTGGTGATAAAGGTAGCCCAAAGTTTTTCCAGGCCACTTTGAAGGATTAGATGTTTCTGAAAGCCTACAGGGGGTATGGTGTAGGCCAAGGAAGGGTGCCTGAAGAGGGGAAAAAGGACAGAGGGTCCCACCTGCCATAGCTGCCTGGGGTGGAGGGGCTTTCAGTCCCAAACTTCTCTTCTGGTGCAAACTGTCTGGAAGGGTGTGGCCCCCTCCCCTGCTCTGCTCTGAGTCTAGCCTGAGCCCCTTCCTTGGACCCCAGCACTCTCCAGGCTCCCATATCACCCTGCCCCTCCTGCTTCCACCTGCGGTGAGTCTGCAGAACCTGGATTTCCCCCTCTTCTTCTCAGTTTGCTCCCCTCCTATCCCAGCCTAACTTCTTAGCTTCTTCCAGCTTCTAGCTTCTGTCCTTCATCCCATGCCAGGGGTCTTCCCAGTGGGTATGGGTGCTCTGGAAACCCTTGTCACTGACCCCCAATGCCTGTCTCTTAGTCTCCCACACAGTGGCCATGGGGCATCCAGAAAGATGTGGTGGAATTAATCCCTGATACCTGGCCCAAAGCCATCTCTACCCCCAAAATTGAACCAGGGATCTCAGCTGAGCATGTGGGACTGGGAAGCTGGCCTGGGTTGGGCATTTGTCCTTGAGGCTTTGAACTTGATGAAGGATGGACTAGGAAGACCAGAAAAGGCGCAGAGGTGTCTGGCTGCACTGTGGCAGCTCCAGATTCCCAGGGTCAGCGTGCTCAGAGATGGGCCTGGGTACCTCCCGCCCAGAATTGGGCGGGCTTCCTGTCTGGCCTTGGTAAGTGACCCCCCAACTACCCCCCACAGATGGTGATGTCAGCATCTGAGATAACAAGTGGCTGTGTTGGCACCTGCCCCGGCATACTCCTACTGTAATCTGGGCTGTCTGGGCACCATGGCCACCTCAGCTAGGTGGATGTCCCCTTGGAGTGGGCTTCTGGCTGGGTTGAGTAAAACAGGTCTGAAGTCTTGGGGAGGATGGCCCTGGGGTGCTGCTCTGCCCTTGACACCCTTTGCTACATGTTAGGACCCACAGTGGGCACCCAGTGGGTGACCCTGATAGTGGAGATGAGTGAATGAGCCTGAGTGACTTTAGTGCTATGAAAACAAGACTTGGGGGCTACGAGGAGGTTCTGGGTTGTCTCTAAGGAGGGCGGGACACAGTACTGGCCAGGCCAGGCTCTGCATGGTCAACAGCTCAGCCCCAGCTCTGTCCCACAGGCCTAGCTAGGTCAGCCATGGGC
This sequence comes from Galagoides demidoff, assembly GCA_963574575.1. NCBI lineage: Eukaryota > Metazoa > Chordata > Mammalia > Primates > Galagidae > Galagoides > Galagoides demidoff. The sequence continues at coordinate 6,871 of CAUYQV010177780.1, forward strand.
AGTTCTGCAGTCCTGCTGTCACCAGCGTTGCTAACACTGTGGCCCGTCTTGTGGCCTAGACACTCTTAACTTGGCTTAGTGATGACACTCAGGCTCCAGGGCCAGTATGTGAGGACTACCCGCAGTCCTCGTCTGGCTGAAGGAGAAGAGGTGGTGGTACCATCCTGGGGCAAGATCAGTGCGTGGCCCCAGGCCTGACATTCTCATCGGGCTGGTGGTAAGTGATGTCGTCAGCAGATAAGTGGGAAGAGAGGTGTGTGGGGTGCACCCAACCCTGCAGCCAGCTCAGAGGCCCCTTGGCACCCAGTAGCTGCTCCTCAGCAGAGGGTGCCCTGAGCTACTGGCAGGGCCACAGACAGCCTCACAGGGGGAGCACGTCCCTGCCACCTACTGGTATCCAAATACCCTATGACCCTCACATATGACCCTGTGGACATAGCAGGCACAGGTACATGCCCAGGGGGCTGAGGTTTGGCAAGGCCCAGTAGTTCCCAGGGATCTCAATGCCCCTAGGAGGGAAGGGGAGACAGTGGGTGTCCCAGGTGGCAGGTTCTAGGCATGGTGGCCAAGTGGGACCTGGCTGGCTCTTGGGAAGGTGCACTGCATCCACGGGTTTGTAAGTAGCAAGGTTGGCCTAGAGTACCAGATGCCCAACGAACAGGTGATGGCAGGTGGCTGGGGCCACAGAACTTTGCTGCCCCAGGCTGTAAAAGGCCCAGAGAGGGATGGAGATGGGGAGGGGCACCAGGTGAGGCTGTGGCAGGAGCTCTGGGTTAGGGTTCAGCTTGGCCACAGCTTCACAGCGGGAGGATGCCCCTGCCACCCACTGGGATCCAAATACCCTATGGCCCTACCTCCCCCTAGGCAACCCTCCTGAGCAGGCAGTCTTGCTCCAGCCCTCTCAGTGCACCTTAGGTCTGTCCTCCATGGGTGGGGAGAATGTCTTCATCCCTGCCTGGCCACCAGTCTGCCTGGGAAAGTTGAGTTTTTTGCTTTCAAGTTCCCCAGGAGCCTCAAAGAGTAGCAGGGAGGCCTGGTTCTGCCCATCTTGATCTGGGCCCTGCTGGAGTCCAGTGGGCCCTCTGGGACTTCCACACACATCCAGGGTTCTGTTCCCAGATGGGTGGCTGGTTTGGGTTCAGGGTGGGAGCTGTGCACCGGAGAGGAGAGGGTGTCTGCAGGTAGCTCCTGCAACCTCCTTCTCCATCAGTGATTCTTTTGCATTCACGGACTTTCCTGGACTGGACACCCTTTGATTTCAGAGGTGAAGGGCGATCTTAACAGCCACAGCTTTTTCACCATTTGAAGGGGACTGTGCAGGAAATCTGGTGGGTGGGGTATTCTGGGAAGAGACAATTAAGCTGTCCCTGGGAGGACTGGAGATGACCGCTGGTGGTATGGCCAGAGCCCTGAGTTCAAGGGCAGTGTCCCTGTGAAAGTCAGAGCTGGCTCCTGGAGGAAGGGGCACCCTGAAGGCTAGAAGGAGGAAGATGGGGCAGCTTGTGGGGGTAGAAAGGTGGCATTTCTGTCCTGAGCTTTCACTGAGGACAAGCCCTTTGGTCAGCCCATGAGGATCCAGGTGAACTCACTCATGGCTGTCCTTGGGCATGTATTGTGGGCTGGGCCTGTGGTATGGGCATTTTCCATCCACATGCCTTCCATTTTTACTTGCAAACTGTGCTCTGAGGACCCAGATGTTTCATAGGGTGCTCCAGGGTGGCCTGTACCACATCCGCATGTGGAGATGGTGAAGGAAGCTATGGTCAGGGCCTGGGGGTCTAGAACGCTTGTCACTGACACGATGGACACTTTCTGAGCTACTGGGCAGGGAAGAACAGAAGAGGCAGGGCCTGTCTGGGTCCTGCAGTCTGGAGCTGGTCTGCGGTGGCAGCTCAGTCCCTTAGCCTGTGCCTGGCCACTTGCCCTGGCTCACTCCCTTCAGCTCTACTATGCCCAGGGGTGCTGCCTGGTCAGCCAGTATAGCCAGAGTGCTTGTAGCCAGTCCCACTACCAGGCTCACTCCATCTCCTGGTAGCATGCAAACCAGCCCTTTTCTCCTAAAGCTGGCAGGGCAGTACAGGTGAACAGTCCCATCACCCATGGTGGCTCTGCAGAGCAGGCATTATGGGGCCTGGTCATGCTGCAGGGAGGAGGCGGGTGAACACAAGCAGAGACTGCAAAGCGGCAAAGCCTAGCTTGGGAGGTTGGAGGGGTTTGAGGCCAGAGGAGCAGGATCAGCCCAGCTCCTCAGAAAGATCCCCCAGTGAGATCTTTGGGGGCACAGTTTTGGCCAGTGCTGGAGTCCCTGCTACCCGCGTCTAAGGGCTATGTCTCTGGCTGCGAGACTTTGGTGTGTCAATTGCCCCCTTTGTACCTCAGTTTCCCTACCTTTGCCTTTGTGCTATGGACATGCACACATGAGCCCTCGCAGGCATGGGGGTCTGGGGTGGGAGCAGCACTTTGAAGGCTGGAGAGCATGCACAGGACTCAAGGGTGGACAAGGCATAGAGGGGCCCAGGTGTCAGGCTGGCGGGGGTCAGAGCAGCAGAGGAGTGAAGATGAGGGCCCCTCTGATGGCCTTTTCAGCTGAGTGAGCTCACCCACTGCATGAACCAGCTACTAATGCCAGCTCCTTCCTTGCCAAAGGCTGCACAGCCAGGCACACAGCAGCCCTATGGCAGAGGAGGGGCAGGGTGCTCTCACCGTGTCCCCCATGGTTACGCTGCCTTCCTGGCTCAAGCCCTTGCTTCTCACCTGCCCCCATAGGCAGCTCCTGGCCCTGAGCTCTGCCACCCAGCCCAGACTCCTCAGGTCCTGCCAAGGCAGCTGCTGGCCCCTCAGGGTCCCTTCCCACAGCTTTGCAGGTTACAGCCCCCCAGGGGGGCGCTGAGGAGAGAAGAGAGTGGCCTGTGTAACTGGGCACTCAGAGCAGCAGGATGCAGGGTTGGGTGGGGAGGGGCTGGCGCCCTGGCCTCAGCCCCTGTCTGCCTCACACCACACTCTCCGGCCTGGATGGCGGGTGCCCAAGCCCTGCCTGGCTCCCCGCGAGGCAGAAGCCCTGGGCTGGGCCTGCACTTGATTTGTCCCGAGTGAGTGTGTGTGTTTTCATTCCTCTTCACTGAAGCCCGTGCGTAGTGAATTAATTTCCGGATGTAGTAAACATTTCGGAAGGCCAAGATCCTCTCCTTCCTGTCTCCGCGCCAGCGAAGTCCCCAGCACCAGTGCGTCTTCCCCTGAGCCCTGGAGGTGAGAACCCAGGAGCTGCTAGGCCCTCCTGTCTGCCCCCCACAGTCTCCCCAGAGCCTGAACCCCCCCCGGGCCAAGCATCACTCCCTATGCCTCCAGCGGGAGGCTCTGGAGCCAGTAGGGCAGTGATTGGACAGGCTTTTGGAACAGGAAGTGCTGGGTTCGAATCCCAGCTTGGTCTCTTAAATCTGTGTGTTCTGGGCCAAGGAACTTCTCTTGACGGGAGGCCCCTAGGTTGGTGGAGCCAACAGGGATCAAGGAGCTCTAAGTGCAGACAGGCTATTTGACCAGGGCAGCTTCTCGTGGGAGGGGGCAGTTCACAGAGGCAGGGAAAGGTTCGAGGAAGGAGCAGGGATGCCTCAGGGGCACAGCATGGGAGGTACAGATTTGGGGGTTCAACCCCAAGGGGCATAGCCAGGGGTACCTCTGTGTTTGGAGAGTTCAAAACTCTGTGAAGGAGGGCTGCTACAGCTTATGGGTGACCACCTTGTCCCAGAGTAGTCCCTGGGGCCAGCAGCCTGCCCCTACCCTGAGCTATTTCACGTATGTTTCTACCAAAACTGGGGGAAAAGTTACCCAGAGACCATGTATGGTGTGTACACTCACACACACATACACATGTGTGTACAAGAAGGCACTATGCATAGGATATCTGCACATGCATGTGTATGTATGTGTCTGCTGTTTGTAAGTGTGGAAGTCCTGTGTGCATGCATGTGTCCCCTGTATGCATGTGTGCAGGTTCTATGTGTGTGCATGTGTCTTCTGGGTGCATATGTGAAGCTCCTATGTGCATGCATGTGTCCTCCGTGTGCACGTGTGTCCCCTGCATGCACTGTGCAGGTCCTATGTGCATGTGTGTGTCCCCTGTGTGCACATGTGCAGGTCCTATGTGCTGTGTCAGCTGTGTGCACATGTGCAGGTCATGTGTGCTACCCTGTGTGCATGTGTGCATCTTCTGTGTGCACGGATGCAGGTCCTGTGTCCATGTGTCACCTGTGTGCATGTGTGCAGGTCCTGCATGCTTGAGTGTGTCTCCTGTGTGCACATGTGCAGGTCCTGTGTGTGTCCCCTGCATGCACGTGCTGTGTGCCTGCCTGGCCAAAGAGTGGTATGTGCCCCTCCCCCACTCTGTTCTCAGTGTGTCTATTTTCTTACACATGTTTGGCATTTTTTGCTGCTGAGTTGGGGGGCCGTGGTTTGGGGGGAGGCTGGGTGGTGGGGAAACGGTTGTTTGTGCCAACTGACTACCCCAGCTACACATTCTTGTGGTTGTCTCCTTAGCTTGGTAAAAATTTGGGAAATTTCTAAATAAAACAAAACAAAGGAAAAACGTTTTCAAAAGGATTTCAAAATCGGTGCTATTTCCCCAGTAACCAGACCTGTGGGCCTGGGTGCTGCCCCTGTGGGGAGTGGAGAGGTGGTTAACTAAGACAAACAGCACCTTTGGGAAGTGGAGCACTGGGAGGCAGTGAACTCATTGTCAGGAGAAGCATGCCAGCCTGGGAGGCCTGGTCTCTGTAGCAGGAGGCCTGAGTATGAGGCCCCGGGGGCTCCGCCAGCTTTCTGAGGCCAAGTCCCACTGAGTGGTCAGCTGGGAGTTCCTCTTGAGTGTGTGCATGGTAAGTGCCTGGTGCTAGTCCAAGCTCTGTGATCTGGTCCTCTGGACAGCCCCTGTCTGGCCAGATGTTCTGCCTCTCCCTGGCCACACCTTGCCTGTGCACAGCCAGTACCTCTGAGCTGAGCACCCTCTCTCTCCCCCACGGCATTTCCATACCCAGCTCAAATGGCAGCCCCTCTGCTGCCTTTTAGACCTTCCAGGGACTTGCTTGCTCCCTCCTCTGTGGTGTCTGCCCATTTTGGGGGAGCTGGTTCAGCAGCCCCAGCTAGTTCCCTCCCCAACCCTCTGAGTAAGGCCCCTGCCCTGAAGGCTCTCCTGGGCTGTGCAGGTCTCCAGTCTGATATCCATCTGCATGTGAGGCCTGCAGGCACCAGGTCAGGGCTGTCACTCAGTCAGCTTTGGGGGTGCTGCAGGATGGGAAGGGGTCTTCCTGGTGTGGGAAAACCAGGCATAAGTGGGAAGGTGGAAGATAACCTTCGGGTGAAGGTCCCAGCTGCTCCCAGCAGATTTGCCAGGCCCCTGAATCCAGTGGCATCAAGAATCCTGGGGCTGCAGGCCCATGGCTCTCAGAACCTAGTGCCATAATCCTGTACATCCTCAGGCCATGGAAGCCCTTGTTCTGTCAGCTAGGTCTCAGGTATGCATGTGTGTACAGACATGGGAGTTCGTGTGGCTCTGTGTTCACACACATGTGGGGACAGGGGCAGGTGGGGGTGGGTTTCCATTGGTCCCAGTGCTGGAGGGGGGAGCAGGGTAACCAGGGCCCAGTTAATCCAGCAGGCAGGTTATGCTGGCTCCTGGGGGGATCAGAAGTCAGGGGTCAGGAGGCAGGCAGGGCAGGACCCATGTGTAGACCTAAATGCTCACCACTCCCCATGGCTTTTATGAGACCCAAAATCCTCTTGAAACTCAGGCTGCTGCCAGCCACAGGCCTGCACAGCCCTGCCACATGGGAGCAGGGACCTGAGTGACCTACCAAGCACCTTACAAGTCCCCTGATTGGGCAGATCTGTCCATGCTCCTTGTCAAAGCTGGCTGGGGCCTGCTGGCCCCAGTGTCACCAAAGCAGAGGGCAGGGAGGCAGATGCCAGGTGTAGCTGCTTCCTGCCTACGACTCACAACCTTCACCTTTCTCCCTTAACAGCTATATAGGGCTCCCCTGGCAGCCTTGGAGGTTTGACACTGCCTACAAGCTCGGCGGAGCTGTTTCCAGGTGGCCTTGAGAGCAGTGTCGGGGGAACCAGGGATGGTGTGGGGGTGGCAGACCCAGCTGTCCAGGCTGTGGAGGGGCATGGGTAGGCTGCTGCTGGCTCCCAGGACCCTGAGGCCCAGGGCATGTGGACCTTCTTCACCTGGTGGTAGTGTCTCTTGGAATCAGAACACCCTCATGGGTGTGAGGCCCAGATCTGGAGGCTGAAGGGTACAAGGGCACAGACACAAGCTGGGCTGCCCCGCCTTCCCTCAGTACTCTCTGACTCCACCCACTCCTCACACTGTCTGCCCCACCCTGGTCCCCAGCCCCCCGCCACCAACCTATAGGGAAGGACCCTAGTTTTCTCCCTCATAGCCGCCCCTGCAGCTGTCTCCCCTTAGCTTACTAACATCCAGCCACCCACTCCTCGGGCTCCCTGTCTGGGTTGAGGCAGACCCACATCCAGGTGGGAGCCTGGCTGACAGGTCTGTGTGCAGGGGCTGGATCTCGAGGCCAGGTGGGAGCTGTCCTGCAGAGACAGGGGCCATTGTTATCTCTGGCCTGGCAATGAGCTGAGGCTGGGCACAACTTGCCTTTGTTTCCACTGTGACCTGAGAGATAGGAAAGCCTTTTGCTCAGGTCCCCGACCTTCTGCCCAGGACAGGTGCCCCTGGACCAGGGGGGAGGCCTGGTCTGAGAAAAGAGTGGGCTGTGCCAGATGCCCAGGGAGGTGGCCGTGTGTCTTCCTGTCCTTGTCACTAAGCCTCTTCTGGGACAGGCTCTGACAACCAGCCCCTGCCTAGAGCCATCCTGCTGAGATAGCCCCAACTTTCACCAGGCCTCCTGCCCCGATCTCAGGCTCATCTTGGCTGCTGGTGACCTGAGTTCCTCCAGACTCAGTGGGAAGTAGACATGGAAGTATCAAGCCAGGAACCAACTGGGAGACTGCCTGGACGAGTGTCCTGTGGCCACTGTCACTAATTGGCACAACACGGCTTCTTTTCCCACAGCTCTGGAGGCCAGAGGTCCAACAGGAGGCTCTCTGGGCCCAAACCAAGTGTTGGTAGGTCCAGGGAGGGGACCAGAAAGGCTGCCTGCAGGGGACCCTGTGCTGGCACTCAGGGCCATCAGACCATCTCTCCATCTGAGAGCCCTTCCCTAATTCATGCTCAAGGATGATGGATGGACATCTGTGGGGCTGCTGTCCAGGCCAGCCCACCTGCCTCTGTCCAGAAGAGCAAGCTACTCACTTCCCGTCCCCTCAGAGCCCGCACCCTGCTGGCAGGGTTCCCCCAGTAGCTCTCCTCAAGGCTCCTGGTGACCTCCCAGTGGCCAAATGCAGCATTCTCTTCTAGGCCCTGGTGTTCTCCAATGGCCAGGCACCCAGCATAGGTGGTCACTGGCTTTGGTTGTGCCACCTCCCCGGGCATCCGGCCCTGCTCAGACCTGGCCTCCTCTTTCCCTCCCTTTTGGATGCCAGGCTGCCCCACTGGCTCCACTTGCCCCCTGCAGCCTCTTAGAGGACTCGCCACCCTGGGCCCTCTGGCACTGCCACACTTTGGTGGTGTAAGCCCAAACCGAGGGCCACGTTTTCTGATGAAACATTTAGATGTTAAACACTAATTTTTTGTGTACATTACTGAACTTAGTTTTAATTGAATTGGAGAATAAAATTATAAAACGTCAAGCAGATATTTGGCAACATGATATTCCGTACACACATCTGATCTGTGTAGATTGGGGGTCTGGATGCTTTCTCCCTGAGAGGTCACATGGTGGGAATGTGGGCTTCCCAGGTGTCACCGCCCTGGTGAGAGCTTCTCGACCTGCTCTGGAAACAGGCCCAGGGCCAGTAAGGCTCTTTTTATGGAGACAGACGATGATGATCCTTATGTCGGGTGTAGACGATCAAAGTAGCTAAATCAAACTTGTAAGCTAAGTTAACCATTGGGGGTGTGGGGTGGCTCAGGGGCAGGGGCACAGTCTCTGCCTTGAATTGCAACATGAGGGAGTCCCCAAGACACCTGAAGTTCTGCATCAGCCACACAGACTAAGCTGCCTCCCTGTGTGCTTAGACAATGAGGAGGTCTCACTGCACTAAATCAAATATACTGATCACAGCCAAATCGCTACACAGTACTCTCAAAACGGATCCAGAGAAGATGGATTGACATTTTTTATTGCAGTATAAAATCTGCCATTTTAACCATTTTCTTAGCATTGTAGTTCGGGGGCATCAAACACATTCACATCGTGCAGCTGTCCCCACCTTCCAGCTCCAGAATTTCTCAGCCTCCCAAACTGAGATTTCCCCATTAAACACCAGCTCCCATCCCCTCAGCCCTGCACCCCCATTCTACTGTCTCTGAAGACTCTGGAACCTCCTGTGGGTGGACTCACCAGTGTCTGTCCTTCTGTGACCAGCTTTTTCACTTACCACAGCGTCCTCCAGGTCCCTCTGTGCCGTAGTCAGCTCAGGACCACTTTCCTCTCTCCAGCTGGGCCACAGTCCACGTGTGGGTGGGTCACGCTGGGTTCACCTTGTCATCACTGCTGGGTATTCAGGCTGTTTCCCATACAGGGAATAACAGTGCCACGAACATTTGCATACAAGCATCCATGTAGGCACGGGTCTGCATTTCCAGGTGTGTGCCTAGGAGTGGAACTGCTGGGTCGAATGGCCACTCAAGGTTTATACTTTCAAGGAGCCCCGAGACTGTTGTCTGTGACATCTACATGCGGCATACCCTCCACGGTGCAGGAGGGCTGGAGTTTCTCCATGCCCATGCCAGCACTTGATACTGCCTCACTTTAGGTGACACCTGCCCCAGTGGGCACAACATGTTGCTGTGGCTTCGATTGGCAGTTCCCTGATGACCAGTGGTGTCTGGCATCCTTCCAGGTGTCACTGGCCACTGGTCAGTCTTTCTTGGAGAAGGCAGGCTCTCCTGGAAGACACCTGCACATCTGTCCCGCCCCCATAACTCCTTCTGACACTCTCATCCTTGACGGTGCCCCTGGCTCTCCTCCTCCTCAGGGACACTCTGAGCCACCTCATGCCAATATCTTCAAACCTGTACCCCCAAATATCTGCACTGTGTCTTGGTCACACACCACACATGGTACCTTTCAGTGCCCCAAACCCGGATGGTGGCTGTCCTGCCCCTGGTCTCGGGAGGGCTTCAACACCCTCCCCAACACAAACAGCTGGAAGTGAAGTGTCCTGGTCTCTTCCTCACTGCCCTCCAGGCAGCCACTTCTCTGACCCTGGTGCTGCCTGCCAGCCCCGCCCTGCCCTGTGACTGCCCCAATGCCTCGAGCTTTACAGGGCATCCAGGATACAATCAAATACACATTTCCCCTCCTGCTTTGGACCAGAGGCCCGGAAGGCCGACACAGGCACATACTCAGGACAAGGAGGCATCAGGACACCCTCTTCACCTGAAGGTTGGCTGTTCTGACCACACTGGGACCCTTGGCCAGCATCCTGGGCATGGGGAAGCAGGTTCTTTCAGTCAGCATGGGGCCTTCCCTGCTCCTCTTCTCCCTGGAAGACAGCTCTGCTCTGGGAGGGAGTAGTCAACCTGTTTACTCTCTGCTCTGTCCTGCACAAATATGACACTGCACAAACATGAAGGCACCAAGGTGCTTAGGAGAAAATAGCGCTCTTAGGAGGTCACCGGGCTGTACCTGCTGACGTGGAGACACTGGTCCAGGGCCCAGCATTCTCCATGAGGGCAGGAGAGTGCCAGTGGCTGAGGTTCTGAGCACAGGCCCTGGGGGTTGGAGCGGAGCCCACCGTCATCAGGAGCAGCAGCGCAGCTCTGTGCCTGCCATCAGCCGTCACTGCCAGAGATGTGTCGGTGGCCCGTGTCCTCCTCTGCCCGGCTGCACCCCAGGAGCTGGTGAGCGGGAGGTGACTGGCTCCCTGTGGGGAAAATGATGTCACCCACCTCGAAGGCTGTCCCAGAAGTGAACTTGAGCTGTTGGCACACTCAAGAGCCTCGGGCATGCCCGATCTGTGCTGTCATGATTGTCCCTGTGGTCACTGTTCTGGCTGTCATGTCTGCACCACCACAAGGCATTGCCAGGACAAATGCCTGCACAGCTTCTCCGGACAAAGAGCAGATGCAGAAGAGTGAGACCTCAATGACTCTGTGTCCTGCTGGAGGGACGAAGAGAAAAGCATCTGGGAGCACCCCACCTACACACCACCCGCCCATCCTCTGCACCCCCTGAAGTCACTACCGGACCCAGTGCAAGAAAGGTCTCACCACAAGAGGGGGAGTTAAGACAGGACGCTTCCTACCTCTGCTGGAGTATGCCTGTGCCACCAGGGCATGCCCCCAGTGTGGGCCGAGAAGGGGAACAGAAGCCCCCCAGAAGGCCACATGTTGGCAGGGAGCATAGAGAACCTGGCCCTCTGTCCTGGTTTGGGGGCTACTGGCTGCTGTGGGGAGGACCTCAGTGGGAGGGCAGCCTGAGCCAGGGAGAGTGTGGAGGTCCCACCATGGGAGGCGGGAGGAGCTGGCTCTGAGACCCTTGGGTTGACGGGACTTCTAGAAGGTGGCAGTTCAGGTGCCCACACTGGCTGCCACCTCCCCAACTGGCCTGTGTCCTCTGGAAGGATCAACCTCTCCAGACAGCTTGAACATCTGGGCCTGCTGCAGTATAGTTTCCCAGCCCCTGCCCAGACCACACCCTTCCTCCCTGGGTTCCTTAGAGTTGTTACTAACTTCCATGGCTCCAGAGCTTAGGTCCCTGATAGTCTCTGGGGAAAGGGAATGGGTACAGCACTGGACCCCAAAGTGAACCCACCAAGCCACTGCCAGCCTGTACTGTCCTCACCCTTGGGTCCTCCTCTCAGCTGCCTGGTGCCACTTCTCTGGGCCTGTTCCCCTGAGGCTACCTCCACAGCACCTGGAGGCCTCTGCTCCGAGGTCAAGGTCCCAGAGTCTATCTCCCTTCAGTCAACCCCTGCCCCTAAACTTCATCCTTCAACACTGCCCAGCCAGGATAGGTAGTGGATCAGGGGCAATGAAGATGGGTTGGGGGGTATTGGCAGGGCCCAAGTCCCCTAGTGACCCTGCCCTCCCCTCCCCTGTCTACCTTACCTCTGCCATCCTCGCCAGTTCAGGAGGTTAATCACAGGCCTGGTGGCCCTACAGCAGGTGACACTGGAGGGTATGCAGTGCCCATGTCCAGCTGGCAGACTAGGCAGCAGGAAGTGGCACAGAGGGGTAAGAGGAGGGGCCTGGGGCTTCCCTGGGAGCAAAGACTATGGTCCCAGCCACCTCCTCCACCACCCACCACAGCCAGGTTATAGCTAAAAACATACTGATGACTTATGAGAAATATTTAGAATATTTAGAAAGAAAATCTAGGCTTTCTGAGGGGTTTTCTCAAGACTTTGGGAGAGAAATTCAACTCCCATGGGGTGGAGGCCTAGAGCCCTCTCTAGCGAGTCCCAGAGAACACCTTGAGCTATAGGTGGCCACAGAGCCAAGTGACACCAGTAGTCAATCAACAAACACTGTCTACCCTGGTCAGTGCTCAAGGCTGCCCTTCTAGGAGCACGAGTGTGGAGTAAGGCCAAGCACAGACACATAGAGCTGCATGTATGTGTGTGGCTGTACTTCAGAGTGACCAGGAAGCCAGCAGGGACATTCTTGGCCCCACCACTGCAGATGGTGTCTGTTCTGGCTCCCAGCTGTCCCTGAGGCCACCCCACAGCACTCCTGCCTGGTTTCTGCTTGAGCTCTCCTAGCCACAGGGAGCTCACTACCTTTGCCTTAGCACATTCCCAAGCTGAGATGTCACAACTTTTAGCAGGCCCTTTTGTCCATGAAGCCACTGAAATCTGCTGCCTGGGCACCTGCCCTGCCTGGCCCTCCCAGCATAAGGCCCAGAACCTGATGGACCTTCTGCCTCACCTCTATCTGGGGCAGCCCTGGGAGGCTGGGAAGGGCCTGGTTGTTCAGCCTCCCCAAGGGGAGCCAGGACGGGTGCCCTGTGTCCCCTGAAGGGCACAAAGTACACCGAGCACAGAACAAATGCCTGGGGGTTGACAGTAGTGTCCAGTCCTGAGTTTGCTGGACCAGCTTCTACATCTAAACCTGCTCCTGCTCAGAGGACCTAGAAGCTGCCTGACGCGCCCTACCTGGCTGCAGGAGTGTTTGTTGGGATAGGCCCAAGGCAGATGGGCAGCTCTGAGCATAAACCAGGCCAGATGTGAGAGGTGTGGGCATAAGGGGCTGGCCGCCCAGCTGTCCCTCTTCCCCCACCCCCCGTCGGGGCTGGACAGCCACCATAGTCAACGCCACAGTTCCGAAAGCAAACTCACAAACACGCTCACACAAGCAGCATAGTGTGTACGGGTACAGCCCACAATCGCTTAGGACAGTATGTGCTTTAATGCCACACCCTTGAGACCATAGCTGGCTGCATCTCCCTGCATCCTGCATCAGGGTAGGCGAGACTGTCCCCGGAAGAGCCCTCCACTCTGACGGTGCACGCACAAAGGCCCCACCCCAAACCCTCACGCCGATGCTATACGGTCTGGGACCTTGGGCCCAGAACTCTCTGAGTGAGGGACAGGACCTCGACTCCAGGGTTGTCTGATACATACAGAGGAGCTACATGTTCCGTTCTGGAAGGTTCCATCCCATATCTATGCCCATTGACCCTCCATGAGAGCACTCTCCCTGGAAGATGCACCCCTTTAAGTTCTCATAGGGGTCTATGTGGAGAAGCTTCTGCCTGGTGGGCTCTGTCTGTGGGGTTCCTGTTCTCAACCTGCTCCAAGTGCCGCCTCTTCTGGGCTTCCTCAGAGGGTCTCATTAGGCCTACAGCAGAAGATTCTGGATCTTTAGGGGGCCAGAGAGCACAAGGGAGACTTAGTGATCCTGGCTAGCTCCCCTAGAGCACCTTCTGCCCCCTCACTCCATGAGCCCCTGCTCCTCTGTGTCTCTCAGAGAGGTGGAGCATCTGTGGAGCCCAAATGCCACTTTACGAAGCACCAACAAGAGAGGAGGTCATCCCAAAGCTCAGGCCTCACTCAGGTACTTTGGCGTCCATGCCCAGGGGTCTGTCCTGGCACTCAGGTGGACAGAGAACCCGGCAGGGCTCGGGGGGTCCTGCTGGTCTCAGCTCTGGCCCTTCCCCAGTATAGCATCTGCCCATCCCTGTTGGCTGTGCTCAGGCCAGGGTCCACCTGGAGGCAGCATCTCCCCCAAGTGGGGCTGTGAGCACCCGTGGCCTGCCTGGCAGGAGAAGCAGTCCAGGGAAGGCCATCCCATCCCTGCCATCCCTCAGAAGCAGAGGTTCCATCCAGACTCAGCTCTGCTTCCTGGACCACTTAGGAAAGGGGTATGGTCCCTAAGCCTCTGGGTGGTCATCCTCTCCAGAGGGGTCTCTGAGGCCAGTTGGGCTGGGAAGCTCAGCACAAAGCCAAGGATGCTACATGAGCTGTCACCTGTCCCCAAAGCTGAACTCCAGAGTTTGTTTCCGGAGCTGGAAGAACTGCCAGCCAGGGGATCAGCGGGGAGCTTGCCCACCCAAGGCCACACTCAGGAGGGTGGACGCCAGATGTGGACAGCGGGTGTTGTGGACACACTTCCTCACCCCTGCCAGCAGGGCCACTAGCTGGGAAGCCCAGAGTGGAGCCAAGGCCAAGCAGTGGCAGTGACTCCCTCTCTGATCCTCACTCATTTACTCACTCGTTCACTTGCCCATTCACTTGTTCACTCACTCTTTCACTCTTTGACTCGTTCATTCACTCATTTATTCACTCATTCACTCATTCATTTATTCACTCACTTGCCCACTTGTTCATTCACTCACTCATTTGCTCGCTCACTGACTCACTCATTTATTCACTTGCCTCTGAATGTACCCACCACTGTTCTAGATGCTGAGGTAGAGCCATGATCAAAATGACTCCCAGCTGTCAGGAGCTGGAGTCCTCATAACAGGACCCTTAGACCCCACGGATGATTTTAGTGTCTAAGTTGCTCCAGGTGCAGGATGGTTCTCGGAGGAAACCCTCCACTTACGGGGTCTGCCTGTGGGCAGCGGGCCAGGCAACGGCTCTCCTTGGCCTCAGTTGACCCTCTCCCAGGAACCAGAACATGAGTAACTGAAGTTCAGATGCAGGCCTGAGGCTTGGCCTCTGGCGCTCACACCAAGCTGCCTCCAAAGAGCCTCAGACATCTCTTCCTTCCAGCTTCCCTGACCTGGGTGGAGGGACAAGAGTGGGGAGATGGGCTCCAAGCCCTGTAATCCCATATCGTCTGGGAGAGAAGGGACAACGACCTCTGGGAGCTGCTGCAGTAGGGCCTTCCTAGGACAGACTGGGACAGGAGAGAGGACAGAGGTCTATGGATGAGGATGAACTGGGGTGGATCAAAGTGACAGATACGGCCACACAGAGCAGGATCTGGAAGCATTTAGGACTGGAGTAAGAGTGGGCTGTGGTCTCTGGAAGCTCTACTACCAGTCCTCTGCTGCCTCTCCCAGACTCCGGCCACTCCTGGGGACAGAGCTCTGCCCACAGATACACCAAGGTGCCGAGCCTGTCCAAACCCTGCTGGGTCTGGGCAGCTGTCGGCCCAGTGTGGGGGTCTGAGGCATGATGTCCAGCTCTGAGGCTGAATCAAAATCCCCCAATATCTCAAGAAGGGTCTCCTCAGCCTCAGTTTCCTTCTTTGTAAATGGAAACAGTGACACCACCCGACCCCTGCTGAGGGTCCATGAGGAGCTTTGAAGGACAGAGCAAGGTTGGGCACAGAAAGCCCAGGTTAGAGAGTGTGTGAGTGTGAGACTGTCACAGTGTGTGTGAGAATGTGTATGGGAGACTGTGACAGTGTATGTGAGTATGAGTGTGTGTGAGAGTGTGAGTGTGAGTGTATGTGAGAATGTGAGTGTGTGGGTGAGAGTGTGATGGTGTGTGTGAGAACGTGTGTGAGAGTCTGAGTACATGTATGAGAACATGAGTATGTGAGTGTGTGTGAGAGTGTGAGTGAGAATGTGTGTGAGCGACAGTGAGAGTGTATGTGTGTGAGAACATGAGTGTGTGAGTGAGAGTGTGACGGTGTGTGTGAGAATCTGAGTGTGAGTACATGTATGAGAACACGAGTAGGTGAGGGTGTGTGTGAGAATGTGTGAGTGTGAGAGTATACGTGTGTGTGAGAACATGAGTGTATGAGCATGTGTGAGAGTGTGAGTGTGTGTGAGAGTGTGAGTGTATGAGCACGTGTGAGAGTGGATGTGTGTGAGAACATGAGTGTGTGAGAGTGTGAGTGAGAGTTCAGAGTGTGTGTGTGAGAACGTGAGAGTGTGAGAATGTGTGAGAGTGAGTATGTGTGTGCGAACATGAGTGTGTGAGTGCACAAGTTACTTTTGACAAAGATACAAGTGTATGGTGTTGAGAAAAAAAAGAGCACAGTTTCAGTCCTCTACAGGTGGCTAACCAGTGTATACAGTTATGATTTTAATTAAAAATTAATAAAAAAGAAGAAAAAAGAATAGCCTTTTCAACAAATGATGCTGGAACAATTGGATACCACACACACAATCCTCCAACAATACCTCACAGTGTATACAAAAATTAACTCAAAATGGATCTCAGACCTAAATGTAAAACTTAATAATATAAAAGTCCTAGGAGAAAACATTAAAGAAAATTATCATGACCTTGGTTAGGCACAGACTTCTTAGCTATGACACCAAAACTGGAATCCACAAAAGAACCAATGGATAATGTGACCTTTATCAAAATTTATAACTTCTGCTCTGCAAAAGATGCTTCTGACAGAACAAGACGGCAAGCCACAGACTGGGAGAACCTCTCTGCAAATCGATGACTTCTAGAAGAAATTCTCAAAACTCAAAACAATTCAATTAAAACTTTAAAATGGTCAAAGATCTGAACACTTTATCAAAGAAGACACACAGATGGCAAACAAGTGCCTAAGATCCTCCCTGGGTCAGTCATCGGAGAAGCGGAGCAGCTGCTGCAGAAAGAATGGCCCCAGTGGGACTGGCGAGGATGAGGGGGAGCTGGACTCTTGCTTGTGCTGCTCAGTGTATGGTACAACCACTTTGGAAAACAATTTCTTAGAAAGTTAAACATCCACCTAGGACCCAGCCATTCCCTTCCTAGGTATTTACACACGAGAAAAAAGTGTCTGTACAAAATCTTGTTCCTGACTATTCATAGAACCTTTCTTTGTAATAGCCAAGACCCAGAAATGACTCAAATGTTCACCAGCAGGTGACCAGATAAACCAGCTGTGGTCTGTCCATGCAGTAGAACAGGATCCAGTGGTGAGAAGGGACGAGTGATTGTTCAACACAGCAATGTGGAAGAATCTCAGAGTAACTTTTTGAATGGAAGAAACCAGAGAGAAAAGAAAAGAATACTCATAGGGTGATTCCGTCTGTAAAAGCACGTCAGAAATTGGGTCAGTGGCTGCTCTTGAGGTTGGGGGTAGGGAGGAGTGGGGGGATTACAGCAGACGGGTTGCTGTAAGTGACAGCTTCACGTGACACATGTGTACACAAGTTGATGCATGTCAAAAATTTAAATACGTGCAATTTCTTGTATATCAATCACCACGTATACCTCAATAAAGCTGGGGTTCTTTTTATAATAAAAGAGACTAAGAATGAGTAGGAAAGGGTTTGAGAGAGTGATCACCCCAGTAAAAAGCATGCCTCTCACCATACCTAGAGCTGAGTTTGTTTTCTGATCCAGAGCCTGGTGCTGGAAGAGGCGGCCAGGTCTCCAGAGGGAAGGCTCACCCTGCCACTGTCTCAGAGGAACATGGCCACTCACTCTCATGGTCCTCACACTGTGGGACCTGCTGCACACAGGCTGTGGCATCCAAAACCCTGAGTTACCATGTGACATCTGTCAGAGAGGAGCCCTGCAGGGCTGAGAAGAGTGGGCCTGTGTGGCACGTGGACCCCTACCGTGATCACTTTACAGCCTCCAAATGTGACATTGGGATTGAGATATTTGGCAGTTAGAGAAATCTAAACGTATGGGTTCTTGGTCTGTGTGGTAAAGACCATCACAGGTCAGGTGGATGCTGCCGAAACTGTCCTCAGTAAAGGTAGTAAATCGGAAGCAATGCCACACCCCGGTGGGGATAGCAGATGTTTATGCCACAAACCAAGAGACTCGTGTGACGGTTGGTTTTGTGTCAGCTAGACTGGGCTGAGGGGCCCAGCTTGCTTCTGGGTGGGGTCAGCATTGTAGCAGGGGCTCAGGAGAGCAGGTGCTTCTCCTCCATGTGACCACCACCTGGTCTGCTAAGGGCCTGAATATAAGATAAAGAGAGAAGGGAGAATTCACCCCATCTTTCCTGCCTCATTGCTTTACCTGGCCCATCTCAGAGTGGATTGTTAGCCGGATCCTTAGACACCATGGGCTGTCCTGGGTGTCCACTGTCAGGAGGCAGTCTGTGGGCTTCTCAGCCTTCAGAATCACATGACCAATTGCTCATAATAAAGCTCCCTCTCACCTCTCACACACACACCCGTTCTACTTTCTACTTGTTCTATTTCACTGTGGGACCCTGACTGGCGCATACATGATACACATCACGTCTTTGTCTAATTCACTGGCCTGGTCCTTGTGGAAGCTGGATGGACCCTGAGAATAGCTGTGATGGCCCCAGGCTCCATCAGCCATGTCCCCAGTTACAGCTGACCTACCAGAGTCTCAGGTTCACGATAAGTGACCATCTGTTTGAGCCCATCAGAGAAGAGAGTTAGCTACATCCACATTCCCATGGATGGACAGCAGGACACATCACAGTATGGCCACTGGTGCTGGGGTACCCTCTACTACCTGCTAAAGGACAGAGGAAATGAAAAGGCAACCTCTGGGCTGGCTGTGGTGGCTTACACCTGTAAATCCCAGCACTCTGGGAGGCAAAGGCGGGTGATTTGCTTGAGCTCATGAGTTCAAGACCAGGCTGAGCAAAAGCAACACCCCGTCTCTAATAAAAATAGAAAAACTGAGGGAAGAGGATTGCTTGAACCTGAGGTGGAGGTTGCTGCAAGCTTTGATGCCACAGCACTCTACCCAGGGTGACAGCTTGAGACTCTGACTCAAAAAAAGAAGGAAGGAGAGAGAAAAGAAAAGAAAAGGCAACCTTGGAAATGGGGTAGATCCTCTGTAAGTTGTCCCCCCCAGGACTGTACCAGACTGGCCAACTTGTAGAGGTGGTCAGTATAAGGACCTAGGTCTACTGTCCTGACACATACACATGGTGCATGTCTGGTCTATGAAAATTAGGTCAACCTAAGGAGGTGGTCAGTGTAGGGAGGTGGGTAGCTATGGAGGTTCAGTTGAAATAACAGCCTCCAGGCAGGCTGTGGCTAAGCCCAGGCAAGGGTTGGCATGCCAGGACTGAGCAGGTGCTCAGACAGCCAGAGACTGGGGCACGGCCATTTGGGGTGGCACAGCTAAGTGGAGACAGGACCTCCATGGGCTTATCCTCCTGCCGGAGACCTTGGTTCAGCCTCTGAACCAATCAAGATGCTCCCTGGACACAGTTTGGACATGATGCCTCACTGGGTTTAGGGGATGTCCATTGAAAGGACCCTGTTTACAACCGTTTGTGTACTTGCCTTGATTGATTTGGGGAAACCTTGTCTGGGAGGACCCTGTTTGCAACAAAGTATTGATATGCTGGAGGTAACTTAAGGGCAGAAAAGGGACCAGCAGTACAAGGAGCCCAGCGCATGAGGCTTTGATGATTAGAAAAATCAATTTCACTCAGATACTCACACTGTGCTAGTGAATACCTTACTGGCTGGGCAGAGGCCTGCTCCGTCTCAATGGAGGGTCAGCTGGATGGAGGAGACAGCATCTTAAGTTCCAAAATGGGCTTGCACCAAGAGCCACTGACATGGGTCTGAGGCTTTGTCAAGTTCCTGCACACGTACGTTGGCACAGAACAGGAAAAGGCCTCGGAAGATGATGAGATGGCGGACCACAGCAGTCCGAGTGAGGCCAGGCAGGTGGAGAGTGACATGTTCGTGGTAGGTGCCATGGACAGCCAGCTGCAGACAGCTTTCCAGCTCAGGGTAGCACTATGCTTGGCTACTCCATGACAGCATCCTTCAGGGCACCTTAGCTTCCTGTTGTCTGCTGATCTCCCTCACGTGGATCCCAGTGGGAACCTGGTGAGCCTTTCTCCAAGCAGATTGACACCACACTGCCAGCTGTCAAATGTGCACAGGCCCCTCCTCCATGTAGAATGACGATGGACCTTCTCTTGAATCAGCAAATAAGCTAAGCCCTGCATGTAGAAGGGAAATTGCATCCATTCAGAAACTGGGCTGGGGCATTGCAGCATGCCTCCTTCTGAGAAGGGCGGCCCTTGGAAACAGGCTTTAAGTTAAGCCCCTGAAAACAGTCTATGAGAGACCCTTCCTGACACAACCATGAGTCAAAAACAGCAAAGCAACATGTCAGCTGAGGGGGTCAGCTTCTAACCATCCAGTGTGAGTGTCCCTCTTTCAGGCCCCTAACCCAGTTGGAAGTGAAACTGACCCTATGATGTGCCTTCAACAACTCACCTCGTAAAAATTGTCAAAACTGAAAACCTTGGTCCATCATACCATAGTGAAGAGGTGTCTATGAGAGAAGAGGACCCAGGCTGGGGTCAGTGGCTCACGCCCATAATCCCAGCGCTCTGGGAGGCCAAGGCAGGAGGATCACCTCAGGAGATTAAGACCAGCCTGAGCAAGAGTGAGATCCTGTCTGTAGTAAATATAGAAAAACTAGTCAAGTGTTGTGGCAGGGGTCTATGGTCCTAGCTACTTGAAAGGCTGAGGCAAGAGGATTGCTTGAGCCCAGGAGTTTGAGGTTGCTGTGAGCTGTGACCCCACAGCACTCTGCCCAGGGTACCGAGTGGAACTCTGTCAAGAAAGAGAAGAGAAGGAGGTAAGAGGGGAGGACACATGCCCCAGTAGAGGATCAGCCTTTAGACAATCTTAAATAACTGCTTAATGAAAAGAGAAAAAATGAAAACACAGATGTGTTTGCTGACTTTCTTAGATTATTTGTTCTGTCTATAGGATGGAAAGACAACTCCTTTGTGACAATTTTCATGGGCTATGGCCTTTCTGTTAGTCTATCTCACTGATTCTTAACCCTGCTCAGTGCTGTATGCGATTCTGAGTTTGCAGAAGCAGGCCTTTCAGTGTGGGGTGAAACCAACACTTCTGTCTCTGAGGCCCCAGGTCTCCTTCTAGCTGGGCCCTGCATCCCACATTGTGTTTAAGAGTGCTATCGGTCTTGCCTCATTGGTCCTCACTGTTATAGTTGATGCTTGTGACTTTTCCTCATGGTAATCTGTGGGTGTGAATATACTGCCTCAGGTGTGACACTGACATGGACACACAAGTGTGACCCTTCCATCTAAGATAGCACCCCAACACAGAGGGACCAGCTTGACACTGTCCTGGAGGATAAAATTGACAATGGGGAATGCAGAATGAAGGAAACTGAGAGAGGATACCCGAGAAGGGTGAGGTCTAGAGGAGAACAGGTCTTCTCAAGGAGACCACAGGGATACACCTGCAGGGTCCTCTCCACGGTGACCAGCTCTTGGGAATTTGTGGACTTAACTTCCTGGAACGTGGAAATTTCCACTTCTGTGAAATCCTGTAGTTCTGTGGGGGCTGGAATAGCATGTCCTGCTTAATTCAAAATGGCCAATGAAAAAGGTACCTATGGGTTGGAACTTTTTGACTGTTAATAAAAAGGGAAAGACCAACCCAGTCCAGGGAGCAAGGCCACCTGGAATTCTTCTATGCCGTAATTGTTGTACCCGAAAAATTCTCCCAGGTAACCTCCAGCAAACAGTCCGAGACACACTCCGCTGTAAGAAACAAGAGGTGAGTTTTATTCAGGCCCCGGGAAGCCTGGACTCTCCTGGCACGCAAGCCAAGGACGAGCCTTCAGGCCCGGGCCACGCCCGAGCCTGGACTCTCCTGGCGTATACACCGAGGTAGAGCCTCAAACCCAGGGTGGAGGAAGTTTTTATGGGGTACAGAAAGCAAGAAGGGTAGTGAGAGAGCCAGACTAACTCCATTTTGTGGCCCAAACCCCATTCCTAGCTGTTTACTGCATTCCTTAACCTCTAGCTTACAGTGCCGCACCCTGCAGCTCTGCCATTCCATTCCTAGTAACTCAACTGTAACTATTGATTATGCCTCCTTGG
>CAUYQV010177782.1:0-25090 GCA_963574575.1 Galagoides demidoff
ACGTTTTAAAACAATAACTGAGAAAATGACATGGAGGCTGTGTTGATCAGTTTGATGGAAGTATTTCGGATTGCATGTGAAAACCCCACACTGTACCCCAGAAGTGCATTAATGTACATAGTTACCATTCAATAAAAAAAAAAAAAAAGAAGTGAACTACTGCCATTACTGGCAGAGTAGGTTATTTATCCTGGGAATGGGCTCCTGATAAAAGGATAAGTTTGGTTTCCATTTGAGACCAAATGTGTAGTCTTTTCTACCTTCTGCCCTTCGGTCATCTGAGGGATTACCCTCACCAGAAGCTAGCACGATACTCTTACACTTCCCAGCCTCCAGAACTGTGAGCGAAAAAAAACTTCTTTATAAATTACCCAGTCTTTGATATTCTGTTATAGCAACAGAAAATGGACTAATATACCAGGTCATGAGGCTTCCCTTAGGGCAGGGAATCCTGGGCATTAGGGCACTAGAAAGCTGTGGCAGGTTGTATTTTCTAAAGATGGCCATGCTGATATATGTGTATATCCCATATGTTTCCACCCCTCCAGTCAGGGGTGAAGTCTATATTCTCCCCCTTTAGATGTGGGCAGAACTTTGTAACTAACTTAACCAGAAGATAAAATGATCCTAAGTGACTTCTGAGAGTAGGTCATAAAAAATATACATCTGTCACCTGGCATGATTTCTCAGTACTCCAACCTTTGGAACCCAGTCACCATGCTGTTAAGCTAAGCAGCCGCATGCAAAGGCCACATGCATGTGTTCTAGCTATAGTCTTACCTTGTTTAAATCTTTCCAGCCAACAGCCAATATCAACCCCTAGATATGAGTGAACAAACCTTCTTCCATCTTTTATCCTTCTACACTTTCTAGCTAAGGGCTGAGGTACTATGGAGAAGAGAAGAGCCAATCTTGCTATGCCCTGTCTGAACTCTTGATCCATAGAACTCATGAGCATAACAAATGGTTGTTTTTATACTAGTACACTTTGGGGTGATTTTTATGGCAAACAAAATAACTAGAAAAGAGGGTTTCTACCCAACGACTTATTGTGCCCCCCTCCTTCCAGAAGAAAGTGGAAGTCAGTCTAAATGACAGGTAGGATTAGTACCTGTCATTCAGTTAAAACTTTTGGAGCTATAATATGGTATCAAGAATGGGAAATGGTGTTGGGACAGTAAATTAAGGGGCAAGGCAGAGGATTCAGAAACTGAATCTGAGAACTTGACTCTGGGCATGCAGTGAGTAAGCATACACTTTACAAAGAGTTTAGTCTGCCTTGCAGCAAGGAGAGGTTCCATAACAGGTAGAAGAGGCTGCCTTGGAAGGCAGTGGGAGGGTTTCAGCATGTGCTATAGGAAATATTTGAGTATCAGTTGGTTGGCTGGACTAGATGATAACCTTTAATTTCCCTTTAATTCTGAAATTCTATGAGGGAGTTCTTAGAAATTATAAAACACTATGCAGATAGTGTTATCATTATTATTAATGCATGCCTTGTGGATCTAGTGATAAGAGGCTTAATAGAAATATGTGGCTGTCTACAAGTCAAAACAGGGAGTTAAATTATTCTAATATGGTTGGCAAAGACAAACTGAATCCCCCTCGTGTTGGTGACAAGATACCCCCCCTACTACTCCATCCATGCTGCCATGACCTTGAGTCACACATTAGACTTTTGTCTTCAAGGAGTAAGTTCCTAACAAAGATGAGGGCAGGTAAGGAACAAGAGAGGAGTCCATGTGGGAAGTATGTGACATCTCAGCGAAGCACTTAGTCATAAGGAAGCAGTATCCCCAATGCTTAGGGACATATTTGTGCAACATATTACACATTATTGGAAAATAAGGGGAAAGACCACCAGCAGAAAGTAGCAGCTGTTGCCTTGTGCTCTCCAAATAGTGCATGATAGCTCTATTGATCCATGTATTGCAATACCTTTTAATTATTTGTTCAATTGGATTGATTTTTAACTTCTAAAGCGTGGGGATCAAATATCTTCAGGTCCCCAGTGATTAACATAATATTTGAGAGAGAGCAGCAACTCAATATTTGTTTGATGAATGGGTAAGGTGAATAGCTGGCTGGCTGGCTGAATGGATAATGATGGAGGGATGGAGGGATGGATGGATGGATGGATGGATGGATGGATGACAATTCCTCATGGATTCTCAAAGGCTGGTAAACTTACTATAGAAGTGCAGACTGGCGATTCTGGTACTTGGAAATCTTGAAGGGAGCTTTCCCATTTTGTTAAAACTGAAAGAATTCTTATTTTTTAAGCCTTAGGTTATCTGCTAATGACTGTATATCCAAGGGGCTTTGTCTTCTTTTGAGTTCTCTAGGAAGCATATCCTAATACATAGAGTTGAGTGCAAATAGGTTATTGGTGAGGGGGTCCCAGAAAGCACTGGCAAAAAAGAGGAGCAGTAAGCCAGGCAAGGGAAGGCTACATTCATAAGTTTACTGCCATGGGAAACTAGGGCTCAATTTTTATGCAAATCTCTGAGAAATAGTATAAAAGGCATCTCAGAGTTGGTTCACCCAAGGAGCCAGGGAGCAGGGTTGTTTATGTCCCAACTTCTGTTTCCCACTGGGTGAGGACAATTCCTGAGAAGGTTAACTGCCAGCATTTCTGGTCTTCCCTACATGCAGGCAAATGGGCACCATGGCTCATGCTTGTAATCCTAGCACTCTGGGAGACCAAAGCATGGGGAAATCCCTTGAGCTTGGGAATTCAAGACCACCCTAAGCAAGAGCTAGACCCTATCTCTGCTAAAAATAAAAAAAATTAACAGGGCATTGTGGTGGGTATCTGTAGTCCCAGCTACTTGGGAGACTGAGGCAGAATCACTTGAACCTAGGAGTTTGAAGCTGCTATGAGCTATGACTTCACAGCACTCTAGCCTGGGCAAAGAATTAGACTTGGTCTCAAAAACAAAACAAAACAAAACAAACAAAAAAAAAAACTATGGCTGAAGAAAGGAGAGTTGTGAGAACTTGGGGTCTGCAAGCATCAACCTACAGTAAAATGAGTGCTGAGAAATTATCAGTGT
Organism: Galagoides demidoff; assembly: GCA_963574575.1. Taxonomy (NCBI): domain Eukaryota; kingdom Metazoa; phylum Chordata; class Mammalia; order Primates; family Galagidae; genus Galagoides; species Galagoides demidoff. Next base: position 3,057 of record CAUYQV010177782.1, read on the forward strand.
CAGGAGGGCACTGACAACTTCCACTCTTCTACTACAGTTTCCTACAGGTTCCCTCCCACTTCCTCCCTAAGCCTGGACAATGTGGCTTGGGGACAGAGAAGTTCAGGCTCCTGAGTTCCAGACCACTCTTTGGTTTGGGGCTGAGGACTGTGTCCTGATAGCAAGGAGACTGAGGTCAATCCTGTGTCCTCTTCACGCTGATCCATTTGGGTACTATGGAAGCTACACAATTCCTTGTCGTTTTCCAAGCTTTATACTACTGTATCTTCTTTCTACTCATACTGTGATGTGTTTATGCTTCCGTTAATACTTCATCTTATATACTGCCATAATTTTTGTTTAAATCAAATGTCTACTCAGGAGGCTAAAGCAAGAGGACTGCTCAAGCCCAAGAGTTTGAGGTTGCTGTGAGCTGTGTCACCATGGCACCCTATGCGGGGCAACAGAGTAAGACTCTGTCTCAAAGAAAAAAAATCAAATGTACATTAAAATCCTTCTGTTCATAAATCCTTTTGCTTTTGCAAGGTTTCTTGTCTACTGTCTCACTTTTCTACTTTTCAAAATGTTGAAGAGATCTGGGAGGGTCCAATGGTGGTAGAGAAACTGAGGCTCAGGAGTTGGAAATGATTTACATAAGGTTACCTAGCAAGATTAAAATAGAGCAGGATTGTAATTCTAGTCCAGAGGTTGATAAACTAAGGCATGGGGGCAAATTCACCCCACTTCCTGGTTTTGTAAATGAGGTTAAATTAGGAGATGCATTCCACACTACATACAACTTCTTTCACCCTATAACAGCGAAGGGGAGTAGTTTCAACAGAGATGGCATGTGCCCCACAAAACCAACATGTTTATTTACTGTCTGCTCCTTTAGAGAAATGTTTGCCCTGCTCCAGGCCATTGTTTACTCCATGATGCTTCAGTTCCTATCACATTCTATATACTCAAAATGTCCCCTCAGTACAGCCTCTCATTCAGACTTTATAGATACCCATGAAAGTTCTGCAGCTTTCCCTATTTTATAGATGAGAAAATTAAGGCATAGAAAGGTTAAATGGCTTGCCCAAGTCATGCTGGTTAAGTGGCAGAGGTGAGACTCAAATCCACGTGTTCTGACTTCAAGTCTAGCATTTTCCCATCCAGCCTCTGTTCCTCAGGCTCTGTCCTGCCGGCTCTTGCTTTAACTTCTAAATACTCATCCATTCAAGTAAGAGCGTCACTCAATAGCTTTATAGCTTTCTATACTGAGTGAGTAATCTTAGGTGTATATCTCTCCTGTTTTTCTTATCTTCAGTTCAAACCCACATACAGCTCTAGTACAATATAAATTACAAGAATCCAGGAACAAAGCCATAAATTTTGATAATGTAGGTGGATGTTTTTTATAAACTGTAGTTTACTGAGGTAGAAATGTAAACCTTTAAAGCACAAGAGGACTGTGAAGATTTATTTGTAGCACACTCTGCTAGAACTAGATCTCCCTGGCTAAAGAAATATTCTAGAAGGGTTCAGTTCACCCACTTGTGACCATTCAAAGCCACAGCATATTTTCTGAAATATTCTAGTGGGGCCATATGTTTCAGGTAACTGTCTGACAAATATATCAAGGGATAAAAATAAAAGAATTATAAAACTTGTACACATGCCTCATGGGGAAGTGTGCACATAGGTGATTAATATTGAGGATCGCTGCTATATTAAAGAAATTTGTTGTCCTATCATAATTAATTTGTAGCCAGTTCTAGCGATTTAACAATTTAAGCAATAACTTTAAATCATTTTATGATGAACAAAGCTATTCTGGATGTTACACACTTTTGAGTTGAAATTGACAAAGTACTATGGTTTAAAGACATCCCCTCCAAAATTCAGGTGTTGATACTTAATAGCCAGTGTGACAGTATTAAGAGGTAGGGTCAGTAAGAGGTGAGTAGGTCATGAATGGGATTATAAAAACTCTTATGAAAGAGACTCCATGCAGTGTTCAGCTAGCTTACCCTTCCATCTTTCCCATATGGGAACAGTGTTCCTGGCCTTTGGAGGAGGCAGCCCTCACCAGACAACCAAACCTACTGGTGCCTTGATCTTGGACATCCCAGCTTCCAGAGCTGTGAGAAATAAATTTCTGTGCTGCATGGCACCTGTGGCTCAAAGGAGTAAGGCGCCAGTCCCATATGCTGGATGTGGTGGGTTCAAACCCAGCCCTGGCCAAAAACCGCAATAAATTTCCGTGCTTTGTAAGTTACCCAGTTTGTGGAATTCTATTACAGCACAAAAGGACTATGACAGTCACCTCAAGCTATCCTCGCACACACGACTTACTGCATGAATTTGACATCTTTCCTGCTCTATACCCTGTTCAAGGAGAAGAGTGTGTTGTTTCTTCCATCCCACCTGTTATTCTTTGGGCTCAGGCCTGGTTTTAGGTTCACCTTAAATACCACCCACTTGGCCAAGTGCCTCGTGCAATAGACTTGTGGCTTTCTGCATCACTTGAGTAATCTTAGTAATCTTATGTTTCTATTCACCATCAACTTGAACATATAGCTGTAGTACAAAATATAGCATAAGAATCCAGGACCATGCTTGGACCCTACAGCAAAGTCAAATTCCTATCATGTTTACTAAGTCCTTTCTCTAAATTTCTGTATTTCTCTTATTGCAAACCAGAAACCAGCAATCTGCAGCCCAGCACCAGTCTGCACTTTGAGTGGTACTGGAGAGCACCCTTCTTTACTCTCCAAGGTGTATGCTCCATGCTATGTTCCTCTCCCCCCTCCCCATAATGCCCTGAGTGCTTCCGTATTCTCATGTGTCAAGTGAATTAAGCCTTCACTATAGTGTTGTTAGGGAGGTTTTGATTGCCTTAATAAGCTCTGCTGACAAAAATGCGGCTCCCTACTTTACCTATCCTCCCGGGAATGGCTGACCATGCCAGGCTCTCTCTCTTCTACTCTGAGGATTCCACCTACTTTGGGGTGGCATCTGCCACTTAGCTAGAGCAAAGGGAGAGACTGTTTACCATCTATATGACAAGAAGTATTGCTTCCTCTCTGGGATCTATGCTGAAAATAGATTTCCATAATGGGCAGAAACAAAGTAGCCATGACATTACCTGCATCCTGTCACCACCCTCAGAGCTACTTCTCCCCCCACCTACTTCCCAGCCCCCAAATGAAGCCCTACTTGATAACTGATGGCATTTCTAGTTGATCATGTCATGTTGAATACCAACTAGCCAGAACATTCATCCAATGGCAGCTACCTTGCCAAAAATCCTCATTGTCCCTATTGAACCAAACCTTCCTTGAAGGTACTAAGACTAGCACATAGGTATTTTCTTAACTAGAAGAGATAGGTGCACATTTTAAACTCAATTCTAATTCCATCTGAAGTGTCAGTTGCTAAAGTACATTGTGAAGTGACGTTTTAAAATGAATAAAATCTTAGCCTTTACTCCTAGTTTGTGTTTAGACATTGATGACTAAATTTCTCTGGAAGACAAATTATTTTGGGTACACTTTAGGAATAGAACTGGCTTCAGTTCAAATTAAAGTTTGCCACCATCATACATTTTGTCTCCATACCCCTTAATCTCCTATGTGGTTTCTTTTTTATTTTTTTTAATTTTTAATTATTATGGATACATAAGAACTGCATATCTTCATAGGGTATATATGATGTTTTAATATAGGCATATAATGTCAATTAATAAAATCAGGGTAATTGGAGTATCCATCACCTCAGGCAATTCACAAACCATTTCTTTGTGTTAGGAACATTCTAATTCCACTCTTTTGGTTATTTAATTTATTATTTATTTATTTATTTATTTTTGGAGACAGAGCCTCAAGTTGCCCTGGGTAGAGTGCTGTTGCATCACCGCTCAGAGCAACCTCCAACTCCTGGGCTTAAGCAATTCTCTTGCCTCAGCCTTCCAAGTAGCTGAGGCTACAGGCGCCCACCACAAGGCCCAGCTATTTTTTGGTTGTAGTTGTCATTGTTGTTTGGCAGGACTGGGCTGGATTCAAACCTGCAAGCTCTGGTATATGTGGCTGGCACCTTAGCCACTTAAGCCACAGGCGCTGTGCCCCACAGGCGCTGTGCCCTATTGGTTATTTTAAAGTATACCCTAACTTACTGTTGATTACAATCACTTTGTTGTGCTATCAACTATTTTTCATTTTAACTACCTTTCCCTGCTACCCCTGCCCAGCCTCTGGTAACCATGATTCTACTTTCTATCTCCATGAGATCAGCTGTATTTTAATATTTAGCTCCCAAATATGAGGGAAAATATGAGAGATTTGCCTTTCTGTGCTCAGCTTATTTCACTTAACATAATGTTCTTTGTGTCTATATAATATTCTATGGTATATATGTATGCCAATATTTTTATCCAGGCATATATCAAAGGATATTTAGGTTGATTCCATATCTTGGCTATTATGAATAGTGCTGCAACAAACTCAGGAATGCAGGTAACTTTTCAGTTTACTCAATTTCCCTCCTCTGGATATCCGCCCAGCAGTGGGATTGCTGAGTCATCTGGTAGTTCTATTTTCAGTGTCTTGAGGAACCTCCCTGCCTAGTGTTTTTCATAGTGGTTGCACTAGTTTACATTCCCACCAAAAGTACACGAGTGTTCCCCCTTTCCCTACATCCTCCATGATTGGTTAATTCTGCTACATTTTAAAGGTCAGAGGTACCAACATTGATACAGGCTACAGTAGGACACTGGGGTAAGAGAGTGACTTCCAACCATGGGGAAGCACATAACGGGTAAACATTACTTCAAACACTCTAAAGAAAAATGTCCATTTTTAGTTACAGGGAGTTTTTTTTAAATAAAAGATTAAAAATACTAAACATTTTAAAGATGCAAGACATGCTTTATTAACTAAATCTTGGACAAATGCCAGAAAAGTGCTGTAGTTTGAGAAGCCTGCGACAGATGTAAAGATTCTGTTTCCTCAATCTATCAAAGTCCCATATCCCCGTAGAACTGAAACTCACAGTTTTCAAAACAACTTAAATCCAGAAATCATGACATTCTCAGGTTTCTGGGCCATCACTGGAATTCAGGGTATTCCAAAGATCATCTTTCTTCTTCCTGGCCTCCTTCCTTCATGTTGATTCTAGCATCTGATATTTAAAAATCAAGACAACAAGAAATAGGCTGTTTTCCTCTGATGTTTTTTAAAAAGAATTATTGAAGTCAGACGTGACTGTCATTCATAGCCCCAATGTGTAACTGACGCTTTTTTAAAAGTCATTTTTTCTTTCAAAACAAGGATGAAAATTTTTTACACAAAATTTATTCTCTGTCAATTGGGAAACATATTCATTCAAAATTTTTGGCAAACTTTTTGGGAGAAAGAGACAATTGAACAGAAAACAAGTTGATATTGAGCAAATTTGTTTACAGGAACTTTCCAGGCTGTATCCCAGAAACACACAGATTACACTTGATTTCTTTCTCCCTCTGCATCTGTGGTTTTAGTCAGTGCTGATCAATAGCTATAATGTTGATCTTCAGGCACAGTAAGATCCTGACCATCAAAGAAAAAATAAATATTGTGTGATCATTATCTTTACTAAGAGACATGAAATGAGATTGGAATCCTTCAGAAAGATTTTCAGCATGAGTTATAACCTTCATTTTAACCAACTGATTGAAGAAACTAGAATACAGATTCTTTGAGGACTCTGGTTAAGTTATTACCTCATTTATAAAGTGAGAGAGTACCTTTAGAAAGTTCATTTATCCAGCAAAGACTCTTAAGTACCTAATTTATGCCAAATGCTGCGTTTAGTACTAGGAATATAGTCCTGAATAAAACAAAGTTTGTGCACTCATGCAACTTATAGGCTACTGGTAGAGATAGGTATAAAGCAAATCATAACATAAATAATTTATAAATGTAATTGTGGTATATGCTACAAAGAGGAGGTATGAGATATTATTAAAAAATATGTATCATGGGGACAGAGGGCATAATCTAGGATTCTTAAATCCCAGCAAAGGCATGGAGGTAGAATGAGCCCCACCTTTGGACAAAGTGAAAATAGAAAAACAGAGATAAAAATAAAAAAACCAGAGATGAGAGAAGAGAACAAATTGACTAGGTCAGTCAAGACCTTGCTGAGCATAACAGTAAGTTCATACTTTATGGCACAATTTCCCACTGCTGTTTAGATAAAGTAACAGCAATGGAAAACTGTGCCTGAGATTCCCACTTGTCCCCTAATATCTGTTTGACCCTTCTGCCTTTAGCAAAAGAAGCAGACATGCAACTGCCTGAGAGTAAAAAAACTACATTTCCCAGACTCTCATGTGAGGTGTAGGCAGAAATGGAGAAGCAACTTCTGGAATTATCTTTAAAGAAGAAAACACGTTCTTTTTCTCATCAGGTGAGAATGCTGACATAGTGGGAGGTGGAAGCCACATACCGGGGACAACAGTTCTATAAGATGAAAGAAGCCTAGAGCCTGTTGAGCTCATGGGAGCATCACAACAGTCCTGGCTATGGATCTCTGGGCTTCTTCTACAGGAGAGAAAATTACACTGAATTACACTTCTGTTCAAGCAGGTCTCAGTTTAAGCTTCCTGTCACTCTCTGCTGAGCCTATTCTTAACTGAAACTGACCTCATTTCCTTAAAATAGAGTTTAAAGAAAGGTCATTCATGATGAGATTATGATCTCTTAAACCCACACATTTCTTTAGCTTTTCTGACATGCCTGAATATTTAATATAAGAAACAAAATCTGAACAAAATATGTTAGCTGTTCATTCGTTTTTTTTATTTATTCATTTAATCCTTTGGCACCCGCCATGTGCAAAGTACTTGTTTTAGGTGTTGCAGAAGACAAAACTCACAATTTGATGCCTTCCCTAAAAGGACTTACAATTTAGAAACACCAAAAGTAGGCCCTAGTACTATGCAAACACCCAAAGAAGACATTAAGGAAAATCTGATGTTAAGGACATTCATGGAGATGAAACTATAAACACGTAGAATTTATAAAGCTACAATGTAGCCTAAGATCATATAACGCCTCCATTCTAATGCAGCTATCTAAACTAATACTGTAAGACACAAAGTTTCAGCACAACAGGAAACTTTAGAGACAGCTGTTGTTTCTCCAACTCAATAATTAATAGGATGCTGCTGACCTAAGCAAACCACTCAGGCAAAGTAAATAAGCAAAGATCATTTCCTCCTTTGAAATCAGGGATTAACAAAGAAAACTCAGCCAGACACTGGGCTTCAAACACCTGCTGATGAAATCAGTTTTATCGCTGTTGTGCCAAACCAAGTCCCCAATCATGAGTTTATCATAGTTGTGGAAATCTTACTTAATAACTAATGTGGCAGGTTCACAGGAAAGACACTTGATCCTATGTTTAGAAATACAGCTAAAGAGCCTCAATCCTTAGTAAACAATCCTTTTGGATCATTTATGAACACACAGCAGCCAAAAGAGAAAGTTTGTGGAAGACAGGATGCTATAAAGTCTTGGGAAAGGAAAGGGCTATTTCTGAGCACCTCTGTGTCAGGAATTGTGTAAGGATATTGGGATGCTTATTTAATATACATAATATGTGAGATTTTCATGTTATCTCCTTTCACAGGTAAATAAACCAGGGCTAAAGAAGATATGATCTGCCCTGGTCATGGAATAGAATCACAGCTAGACTGTAATCCAGCAGCATTCTGCCCAGGGAGGCTGATTACCTGAAGTTCTGGGGGAGACAGTGTCTTCATGTGTTAAGTTGTGGGTCAGGATTATAGCAGATGGCCTCCAAGGGCATTTTCCTCATAAACCAATAATACGTTCTTCTCTTTGTACTAAATTTAGAAATTTAGTATAGCACACCAACTATATCTATAGGTATTTTTCATGCAATTTGAAAACACCTTAAAATATATAGAAACTGGCACTCTCAAACACCATGGTACAACCTTTTATGAGAAAAAGAACACAATGAAAAGCAATTTGAGGAGATCAACACTTAAAAGTTTGGAATCAGCAATCCTATTTGATGAGGAGTTACTTCTCTTGTGTAAAACTGGAGGCAGGCAGGTAGGCCAAGGTAGAAACTCTGTTTCGTAAAGCTCTTGGGGACTGAGGATTCTCTGGGTTTGTGCTCTATCTACCCTATGATGTAGCCCTTGTCTTCACAGCCCAGGATGGGGGATAGAACTCCAGATAAAATATCTGTATCCAGGCATTAGGATAATTGGAAAAGAAGGGGGAAAGAGTGTATACCAGCTGTGACACAATGTTAGACATGCCATGTTGTACTAACACATCTAATTGGCCAGGATTTGGTCACAGGGTCAAGTGTTCTTGCAGTATAGACTATAAGTGCATGGGTAGACATACACTCAGCTAAAAGTTCAAGCTAAAAGCTTTATTATTAATATTTGTTGATATTAAGGAACAAGTTGATAATAGATATTGGTAATAACCAGCAATCTCTGCGAGTAAGTAAAACAGGATGTTGTTGTTGTTTTGTAAATTGATTGTTTGTGACAACCCTGCATAGAGTAAGTCCATTGGTACCATTGTGCCAACAGCATGTGCTCACTTCCCGTCTCTGTGTCACATTTGAGTAATTCTCACAATATTTCAACCTTCCTCATTATTATTATTATTGTATCTGTTATGGGGATTTGTGATCAGTGATCTTCGATGTTACTATTATAGTTGTCTTGAGATGCCACAAATTGCACCCATGTAAGATAACAAACTTAACTGTTAAATGTTCTGTCTGTTCTCACTACTCTACTGACTGGTCATGGCCCCAACTGTCTTCTTATCCAGAGGCCTCCCTACTCCCTGAGACACAACAATATTGAAATCTGGAGAATTAATAATCCTACAATGGCTTCTAAGTGTTTAAATGGAAGGAATAGCTGCATATCTTTCACTTAAAATCAAAAGCTAGAAATGATTAAGTTTAGTGAGGACAGCATGTTAGAAGCTGAGACAAGCTGAAATCTAGGCTCCTTGTGCCAAGGAGTTAGTCAAGTTAGAATGCAAAGGAAAAGTTCTTGAAGGAAATTAAAAGTGCTACTTCAGTGAACACATGAATAATAAGAAAGGGAAACAGCATTATTGCTGATATGGAGAAAATCTGAGTGGGCTGAGTAGAAGATCAAACTAGCCACAACATTCTCTTAAGCCAAACCCTAATCCAGAGCAAGGGCCTAAATCTCTTCAATTCTATGATGGCTGAGAGAGTTAAGGAGGCTGCAGAAGAAAAATTGGAAGACAACAGAGGTTGGTTTGTGAGGGTAAAGGACAGAAGTCATCTCCATAGTATAAAAGTGCAAGGTGAAGCAGTGTGTGCTGATGGAGAAACTGTAGCAAGTTATCCAGGTCTAGCTAAGGTAACTGTCAAAGGTGGCTACACTAAACAACAGATTTTCAGTGTATATGAAAAAGCTTCATGTTAGAAGATGCCATATGGGACTTTCATAGTTAGAGAGACGTCAGTGTCTGGCTTCAAAGCTTCAAAGGACAGGCTGACTCTCTTGCTAGGGACCATTGCAGCTGGTAACTTTAAGTTGAGGCAATGCTCATTTACTATTCCAAAAATCCTAGGGCCCTTAAGAATTATGTTAAATTGGCTTTGCCTATGCTCTATAAATGGAACAACAAAGTCTGAATGACAATATATCTATTTACATCATGGTTTACTGAATATTTTAAATCCACTGCTGAGAATTACTGCTCAGAAAAAGATTCCTTTCAAAATATTAGTGCTCATTGTCAACGTACCTGGTCAGTTACCCAAAAACTCTGATGAAGATGTATAAGGAGAATATTGTTTTCATGTCTGCTAACACGTTCATTCCGCAGTCATTATCAAGGTGAGATCATTCACCATCAAAAAGATTACTACTTACTGAAGGCTCAGATGATCATTAACATTTTTTTAGCAATAAACTATTTTTTTAATGAAGTATATACATTGTTTTTTAAAGACATAATGCTACTGCATACTCAATAGTTTGCAGTGTAGTATAAACATAACTTTTATATGCACTGGGAAACAAAAAAAAATTGGTGTGTGCAGGCGGAATGAGGACCAAAGACCCTATTATTGGCAAGGGAAAAAACACCCAGAGAAAGGGGAAAATAAAAAGCAAATTAAGCAATGCAGAACAAAGAAAAGTCAGCTAGTTTACCTCTAAACCAGCTGCTGCTAAATTTCTTATCTGAGCAAGTTTTCTGCTTTTTCTAGAAGTCTGGCCTGTTGGGGATACAGCTTGCAATCACCCCTGCCGGGTCTATAAACACTCTGAAGGAAACACACGTACAGAGGATGCTGTGTACAAGGCCTAGCAAGAAACATTAATTAGGCCACCTCCTGCCCAGTCAACAGCCAAAGCAAATAGCCATTGTGGAGATAGCAGGGGCAGCTCCAGTCCTGAAATATGGGTAGGAGGGCTTATATCCCTTATCGCAGAGGAAGACCCTCTGTGGTGGTGATGAGAGGAAAATTCCTCTCTCCCACCAATTCTTCAGAGGAGATTAAGGCCAGTGGCATTTTACTCCACAGTGAACTAGTGGGTATTAACACTCCCTGGGAATCTGTGTGTTTGACCACACAGACAGGAGGCTGCCCCCACAGGCTTAGATTCTGGATTTCTCAAGACTGTTCAGGCTCGGCGCCTGTGGCTCAATCGGCTAAGGCACCAGCCACATACACCTAAGGTGGCAGGTTCGAATCCCCAGCCGGGGCCCGCCAAACAACAATGATGGCTGCAACCAAAAAATGGCCGGGCATTGTGGCGGGCGCCTGTGGTCCCAGCTGCTTGGGAGGCGGAGGCAGGAGACTCACTTGAGCCTAGGAGTTGGAGGCTGCTATGAGCTGTGATGCCATGGCACTCTACCCAGAGGGATAGCTTGAGGCTCCGTCTCAAAAAAAAAAAAAAAAAAAGACTGTTCAGACCCCTAAAGTTAATGATTATAGAAACAATAGACGCTGATATTCTTACTCAGAGAAACTGCTGACATCTATGTTCCCTTCCTCAGCTTACCCTCTGGGCTAATGAGCAAATAGGCTTCAATAAAAGCTGAGTAGAAGTGGCACTAGGGGCCACTTGCTGGAACCCCACAATCAGCAGTGGTCCCCTGTGCACCCACCTTTGAAAATTCTATTCTGTGTGTCTTGTTCTTTTTTCTTTTATTGTTTCTAACTTTACATTTCTTCAGTTGACCTCTGCCAGCTCCACAGGTCTCCACAGTTTTCCCAGGGTGGGACCCTGGTAGGTGTGACTTACTTTATTGTGATATTTGCTTTATTACAGTGGTCTGGAACATAACTCACAATATCTCCAAGGTATGCCTATGCATATGGATATTAAATGGTCTCAGAAAAATCAAAAAACTGACAATGGCTGCAAGATTTGAGGAGTGAAACTAAGGAATTTAGAGTTTCTTTTACTTCAATGCCATTTAAGTCGTCACCATGAGTACATATCAGTTTTATGTTTGAAAATTGGTAAAATTAATTAGAAAGTGGATCAAGAAATTATACAGAAATATAGACTAATAAGAAAATTGTTCTCAGTACTGTACATCAGTATTGAGTACAGTAACTGTACAGTAACTAAGTTACTTATTGTTTTATTTCTTTTGTAATGATTTCTGTTTCTAAGTGCAAGTACAGGTTCATAAGTCAAGAAAAATCAAAATGGGGTAAGACATGTTAAGGGAAAGAAGCCAAACTCAAGAGGCTGTAGACTATATGATTTAAATTAAATAGCATTCTCAAACAGGCAAAACTATAGGGAGGGAGAACAGCTCAAAATAAAAAACGAGTTTGACCACAAAGGAAAGCATGAGGACATTTTTTACAGTGAAAAAATATTCCATATCTTAAGTGTTACAGTACTTATACTACTCTATGCATCAGTCAAGATTACAAAAAATATATAATCAAAAGAATCAACAAGCACAAAATTGGCTAGAATGATCAAGAAAGAAAATAAAGAGAAGACATAGGTAAATCTAAGAAATAAAAATGAAGCTATAACTTCAGATACTTCTGATATTTAAAGAAAATAAGAGAGTATTATGAGAAAAGGGTGTCAGTACATTTGAAAACAAATGAAGCATACAAATTTCTAAAAAAAAAAACCAAACAGAAATCAACAAAATTGACTCAAGAAAAAGCAGAGAACGTGAATAGTTCTAAACTATGAAATAAATTGAATCAAAAATTGTAAATCTTCACATAGACCAGGGACAGTGGCACACATGTGTAGTCCCAGCTACTCCACAGGAGGCTTAGGTGGGAGCATCCCTTGAGACCAGACATTCAAAGCTGTATTGTACTATGAATGTATATGTCAATAACCACCACATACTAGTCTGGGTGTCATAGTGAGACCCCATTGCTCAAAAAGAAAATTAAAATTAAAAAAAAAATTTTTTTTAATTCTCACAAAGAAAACTAGTCCTATGTGGTCTTATTAGTGATTTCTAGCAAATATTCAAGAACACATTTTTTTTTTTTTTCGAGACAGAGTCTCACTCTGTTGCCAGGGTAGTTTTTCCTTAGCCAAGCTCACAGAAACTTCAAACTCCTCTCCAACTCTTGGGTTCAAGTTATCGTTATGCCTCAGTCTCCTGAATAGCTGCGACTATAGGCATCTGCTATGGTGTCCAGCTAATTTTTTCTATTTTTAGTAGAGACAAGGTTTTGCTCTTGCTCAGGCTGGTCTCAAACTCCTGGCCTCAAACAGTCCTCCTACCTCAACCTCTCAAAGTGCTGGGATTGTAGGAGTGAGCCACTATGCCTAGCCTACCTTAACTTTTATAGTAAAAACTGAACAATATGTGACATAAAAATTAAAAGCCAATTTCAATCATGAACACAGATACAAAATTCCTAAACAAAATACTAGCAAATTTAATAGATTAAGTATGGGTAATAACATATGGGCAAATTAGATTTATTTCAGAAATGAAGTTGGTTTAACATTAGAAAATCATACAATTAACTACAATTTTAATTGAAAAGAGAAATATCATACAATCATCTTAGTGGTGGTAGAAAAGAATTCAACATAAACTACTTGGGAGGCTGACGCAAGCAAATTGCTTAAGTCCAAGAGTCTGAGGTTGCTGAGAGCTGTGAGGCCATGGCACTCTACCCAGGGTGACAACTTGAGACTCGGTCTCAAAAAAAAAGAATTCAACATACATTCCTGATAGTTATTCTCATCAAACTAGTAATATAAAGAAATTTTCTTAACCATTACATTGGTCCTACTAAAAACCTATAGCAAACATTATAATTAAAGATGAAAGACTAAAAACATTCCTGTTAAGTTTAGGAGAAGGGGGAAAAAACAGGGCACTTGCCCTCAACTCTTATATTCAGGCTTGTGCTAGAGGTCCTAGCCGATATAAAAGAAGGAAATTAAAGAATATAAGTAGGATGTAATAAAACAAAACAGTCATTAATCACAGTGATATGATGTGTGTAAAGTCAATCCCAGAGGATCTACACAAAAATATGAGTTAAACAGTTGAGTACATTTGCTAGATTAAAAAAAAACACAATATATAAAAGCTAAATGTATTTCTATGCATTAGTAAAGTCTGAATATATAATTTTGAAGAGACACCATTAGTAATAACAAAAAGTACAAGATACCTAGAGATAATCTATTAAGGTTTTCTGTAAAGATGGATGGAAAAAATGATACAATTTCTATGAAATGTATTTTAAAAGACAAAAATAAAAGAGGACTTAGTATGCCATGTGTATTTATCAGAAAATTCAATTTCACAAAGATATCAATTTTTCCCTAATTAATCTACAAAGTAATTTTAATAAAAATTATGAAGCTTTTATTTTTAACTCAACAGCCTGAATTCTAAAATTTATGAGAAGGAATGAAGAATCAATCTCCTTTCTCTACAAAGGAGAAAAAGATGGGAGATTTGCCCTACAAGATATCAATACATATGATAAAGATATAGTTGTTAAAACAGTATGGTATTTACAAAGAATAAACAAAATGTCCCATAGTACAGAATAGAGAGCTAGAAAAAGATCTACACATAAATAGAAACTAGTCATAAGGCAGAATTGGCTCAATGGACCAGTAGGGAAAGGATGGGCTTTTCTATCATGCTGGGAGTATTGGTCATCCACTGTGCACTATACATATTTCTTCATACCACACATCAAAGCAAGTCCAGTTAAAGCAAATATTTAAATATGAAAAGCACCTAGCCCTTTGGGAGGCTGAGGCAGGTGGATTGCTTGAGCTCACTAGTTTAAGACCAGCCTGAGCAGAGCAAGACCCCCATCTCTAAAACAAGCCCAGGCTTTGTGGTAAATGACCATTTGTGGTAAATGACCAGTTACTGGGGACACTGAGACAGGAGGATCACTTGAGCCCAAGAGTTTAAGGTTGCTGTGAGCTATGATGCCACAGCACTCTACCAAGGGTGACAAAGTCAGACTCTGTTTCAAAAAATATAAATATAAGAAAAGCAGGGATATAAGACATTTAGAAGATAATTTGGGAGTATAGCTTTATGACCTTGAAGGAAAGAATCTCGTTAAGATACAAAAAGGCACAAAATCATGTAATATATAATTATAGAATTAGTTACATTAAAATTGAGAATTTGTATTCATAAAAAGATACAGGCTTTATTTTCAATAAAGAAAATAAAGAGAAGCCAGAATTTGGAGATCTTGTAGTGTATACAACTGATAAAGTATCAATGTTCACACTATAAAAAGAACTACAAATCAATTTAAAAAACAAAAAGACAAAGGCAACATGTGTGGCTCAAGGAGTAGGGCACCAGCCCCATATGCTGGAGGTGGTGGGTTCAAACCTGGCCCCTGCCAAAAACTGCAAAATAAAGAAAAAGACAAACAACAGAAAAATGGGTTAAAAACATAGCCACTTCAGAGAAGAAAACATATAAATGGCCCATAAACAGGTGAAAAGATGGTCAATCTCATTAGCAATCAGGGGCATGTAAATTAAAACCATATTGAGATACAGTGTCATTCACCTAAGTTAGCAAAGTTTAAGAAGTCTGATAATAGCTAATGTTGGAAAGATGATGGAGTAACAGAAATGTTCAAACACTGTTGGGGGAGTGTGAATTGGCAGAGTCATGCTATTTGACATAATCTGGTGGGGTTAAAATGTCATATACCTTACAACCCAGCAATTCTACTTCTCATTCTTGTATCTGTGCATCTGTGAATAAAAATATTTACAGCATCCTTGCATATACATACATAATGGCAAAAAATTAGAAATAACCTAAATGTCCATTAATAAAAGAGATGAATAAATAAATTCTGTTGTATTCATACTAGGGAATATATACAGAAGTGAAAATAAACTACAGCCATGTCTCAATATGGATCAACTGCCAAAGTGTTAAATTTGGTGAAATATCTTATATAGAAGGATGTACACCTCTGTATAGCATACTCATGTAAATAATACTATTAATATTAAGTTCAAAACATATGTTGGTCATTACACATTGCACACAGACATCAAAATATCACATGTGCCCCCATAATAGGTACAACCATAAAATACCAATTCAAAAATTACATTAAAAATGGAAAACTAATCAATATGCTATCTAAAAATACAAACATGTTTAAACTATCACAAAAGGACAATTAAGCACATGAAAAGATGCACAATATTAATTATTAGAGAAATATAAATCTAAACCACAATAAGATAACACTTCATCCTTACTAAGATGGCTATAATCAAAAAGATAGATAATACCAAGGGCTGCTAAGGACGTGGAGAAATTGAAATTCTCATACACTCCTGGTAGGAATGTAGAATGGTACAGTCACTTGAAAAGCAGTCTGACAAAGTGAAAAGCACTTTGGAAAATGGTTACTCAAAAGTTTAGATGTAGACTTATCATATAAGCCATCAGTTCCATGCCTTGTTACTGAAACACTGAAAGAAACACCAAAAGAACTGAAAATATAAGACCACATAAAACTTGTACGTGAATGTTCATAATGGAATTATTCATAATAGTCAAAAACTGCAAACAACCTAAATGTTCATCAAAAGATAAATGGATAGGCTGGGTATGGTGGCTCACCTATAATCCTAGCACTCTGGGAAGCTGAGGCAGGAGGATCCCTGGAGTTCAGGAGTTCAAGACCAGCCTGAGCAGAAGCGAGATTTAATCTCTACTAAAACTAGAAAAATAAGCTAGGCACTGCCACAGGCACCTATAGTCCCAGCTTCTTGGGAACCTGAGGCAGGAGGATTGCTTCAATCTAGGAATTTGAGGTTGTGGTGAACTAGACTGATGTCATATCACTCTAACCTGGGTAACAGAGTCAGATTCTATCTAAAAACAAAACAAAACAAAAACCCCCCCATACTTAAAAAAAAAAAAAACCAGAAAAATATGTACATGTGGTATACCCAGACAATGGAATATTATTATACAACAAAAAATGTTAGGGCCTATGACATGGTGTCTCCAACCCCAAACCAGGGCCTCCTCAGAGCCGAATGCTAGATCTCCAGCCTGACCCACTCAACTGTCTGGACGCGGGCCACTGCGCCAGCTTAATTGGGGTAGATCTTGTTCAGGTCTCAGGTGCTGAAGCACCTTAGAAGTCACAATCAATATTAGTAGGACTGAGCATCTCAGCAGCAATCTCTCAACAGCAGTCTTAGTAGAGAAGTACCGATCAGGCAGCTTCTGAGCAAGAAGTGGAGCCAAAGGACAAGCCCTGGCTAACTTCTCCTGATCCCCTGGTTGCCTACACCACAGGTGTGGAGACTGCTAACCAATGATGTGCATACTTTCGTGCTCTTGTGCATCTCACTAGTAAGAGCCAACGACGTTAAATCCTTTCCCCAATCCCTTATTGCCAAGGTCTTTCTCACAGGTGCCTCCTACAAAAAAAGATTAAAGTATTGATACAGGCTCAATTGAAGGATGAGTCTTGAAAACATTGTACTAAATGAAAAAGCCAAACACAAAAGACTATACGTTGTATGATTTCATTTATATGAAACACTCCAAACAGTCAAATCTAAATAGAAATCAAATTAATTAGTGACTATCTAGAGTGGGAGTGGAGGAAAAGGAAAAGGGGAGAATGAGGGTAACTGCCAAAAAATACAGGGTTTGGGGGGGATGATGAAAATGTTCTAAAATTTACTGTGACAATAGGTGCACAACTCTGTGAATATACTAAAAAACCATCAATTATATGTTGTAAATGGTATACATTATATGATATGTGAATTATATCTCAAAAATAGCTGTTAAAAAATTAAAATAAGGGCCTGAGAGTGTAAACGTGAAATTCAAGATAATAGTTCTATCAGAGGGAAAGAAAGGCATGAAATCAGGGAGGGACCCATGGAATATTTCATAGTAAGACACCTTTTACTAAACTAAATGATGGGTACATATTTGTATGCTCTATCACAATTCTTAATATCATAGATATTTAAGATATCTTAACAGCCAGGAAGTATATGAAAAAGTTTAACTCCTATAATATTGATAAGACAATAATCACACTGTTATTTTTAAGCCTATGAAATTATTTAGGGTTGATATCATGTGGTGAAAGACTCTTATACAGTGCTGGTAAGGGGGTATTGTATAGTGGTAGAACATTTCTGGGGCACAAATTTCACAATTTGTACCATGGGCATTAAATATGCACACTCTTTCACTTCATATTTCCCTTTCTAGGACCATATTGCTCTGCCCTTGCATCTGATTTAGCCCCTAAACTTGCTTCGACTTACTGAATGAAGCAGAAGTGATGCACTGGGACTTCCAGGCCTAGGCCTTAAGAGATTATCTGGTAATTTCCATTCTTTCCCCGTTGGAAGCCAGCTGCTGTACTGTAAAGAAGCTCAGGCTGCCTTGTGGAGTGATAAAAGGCCACATGCAGATAAAAGGCCCAGGAGAAGAGACCTGTCTGTCTCAGATGGGGCCATTCCAGCCATACTCCCAGCTGAATTCAGCAGCCACATGAGTGGCTTCCGCTATGCCACATGGAACAGAACTTTCCAGCTGAGCCCAGTCAGCCCACAGAATAGTAAGAAATCACTGTTGTTTAAGATGGTTTACAATGCAACCAGAGAGCTAAAACAAGTATTCTGAAGAAATAATGAAAGGTGTGAACAAATATTTATGTGCAAAGCTATTCCCATAAGTATTATTTGTATAGCAAAATAATTAGAATGAATCCAAATGTTGGTGCTGAACTTCTTTTGTTTCTTTGGCTACTAGGTGTCTATTTTATTTTGAAACAGAATCCAGAATTTCCTTTATGAAAATCTCCCTCTTCATTTTCAGTCAATGTGGTTCCAATGAGATTTTTCTCTACATAAGGAGTGGACATATGACTCAGACTTGGCACCAATCCTCCTAGACTGTTTCAAGGATGGGTCCCAACTCACATAATGTGGTCATGATCAGAGTGAATCCCACACTCTGCAGGAGCTACAGGAAAGTCTTCTTTCTTTTGAGCCTGTTAATAAAAAAAAAAAAAAGGAGAAGGATTGAGAATTAGAGTTCCTACGAGGCTGGGAATTCAGTGAACACCATAGGAGGTAGACTGACAATGGAGAGAACCAGGTTTAGAAGACTTTTTTTAGTCCCTAGATCAAGATATACTTGAGACTTGGGCATATGAGCCAACATGAGTCCTTCTTTGGCTTAAGCCAGTTAAGTTGGATTTTCTGTCTCTTGCAACCAAGATTCTAACCAATATGCACATAAGGCCTATCTTAGTATTTAGGAAGTTCTTTCCCTAGGAAAGTTTGTATGCAAAGGAACAGACATTCACCCAGACTAACTCCAGAAACAAGAAAGTAAAGGAAGTAGAGAATCTTATGAGGTCATGAGAACTAGAAAATTACCAAACTGTAAATCTCTCGATTTCTCATAGTTTCTATTTTAAATGTGTTTACATTGTTTCTTTCTGCTGTATGGCCAGCTTCCTTGGTCTCCTTGACAAGACTTTATATTACCTTTAGCTGATTTCCACATCTCTAGCTGGCATGGTCTCAGTATCTCAATGTCAAATTTCTACATAAAGATCTGATGGGCCCAGATTTGGAAGCGTCTAAGAATCAATGTTCATGACATCTCTAGGGGTGGACTTATCTGGAGCTGTGGGCTAGTTTTAGAAAGATGTGGTAAAGGAGCAAATTAGAACAAATTGCATCTCTAGAACAACACAAGGTGAGGAGGAATGAGGAAATAAATGGTGATGCACTAGGAGTGTTAGAAAGGATGTGGAGAAATTGGAACCCTCACATATTGCTAGTAGGAAAGTAAAATGGTGGAGTCACTACAGATAACAATTTCACAGTTCAATAAGTTAAACATGGAATTACCAGATGGTCCAGCAATCTCACTCCTAGCTATTACCCCAAAGAATTGAGAACAGGTTTTCAGATAAAAAGTTGCACACAAATGTTCATCGTATCAGTATTGACAATAGCCAAAATATCCCAAATGTCCAAAAACTGATGAATGGATAAACAAAATGTGATATAGCCATACAATGGAATATTTTCAGCCTTAAACAGAAATAATGTATCTGTACAAGGCACAACATAGATGATTTTTGAAAACATTATGCCAAATAAAAGAACCCTGTCACAAAAGACCACATAGTATATAATTCAATTCATTTGAATTATCCAGAATAGACAAATTCACAGAAACAGAAACCAGATTAGTGTTGTTGCAGGAAAAATGGGAAGTTGGGAATAACTACTTAACATGTACAAGATTTCCTTTTTAGGTGATGAAAATGTTTTGAAACCAGATAGTACTGTTGTTCGTACAACAGTGTGAACATACTAGATGTCTTTGAATTGTATGATTTTAAATGGGAAATTTTATGTCATGCATATTTCACCACAAAATAAGTGCTTGAGATCAGGAACATACACATTTTTTAATGTAAAAAAGTCAAAATTTAAAAGTGAATGATTCACCTAATCTTTCAAATATAAACAGAGGAAAATGATAGGAAGCAAAAGGCTAACAAGTGATAATCATTTCTGGGTAGTGCCATTTGGGTGATTTGAATTTTCTTCTTCATATAATTTTGTATTTTCCAAATTTCCTATTGTGATCATATATTAATTTTATAAACAGAAAAAAATCTGAAATAAACAAAAATAATTAAAGTTGTTGTAGACATTATTTATGCTCGCCAATGTTAGGTAGTCCTCTCCTTTCTAACCACTAAGAAGTATGTACTTCTCAGATCCTTTGCAATCGGGTGGGCCCATGTGACTAGTTATAGATAATGGACAGTAAGCAGAAGTCGTGTGTGTCACTTTATTGGTTATTTATTGCTGCACAGCAAAGTACCCACAACAGCAATGATCATTGTTTAGCTCATGAATCTATAGCATGGGCTAGGTTCAGTGGAGACTCCTCAGCTCTGCTCGACATTGTTACTGGGTGGCATGAAGGCTAGGGATGAAATCACATGAGGCTTCTTTTCACATTTGGGAGTCAATGCTGACTATCTCTGTAGGCAGGCCCTCTTGGAGATACTAGCTGGAACACCTACATCCCTCTGTGTGGCATCTTGGATTCCTCATAACATGGCACAAGGTTCCAACAGTGAGAATACCAGGAGAGCCAAACCGAAACTGTTATCTTCTTTTATGATCTAGCCATGGAAGTCACATTGCATCCTTTCTGCTGAGATTCACATCCATCCAAATTTAACAAAAGAGGACATATGATTCTTGATTAAAAGAGTATCAAAGTCACAGTGCAAAAAGAGAATATAGGGTGGGAGATAACTCTTTCAGCCTTTTTTGGAAGATAAAATCAGCTACCAGCAGGCTGAGATAGTAAAGGTCCCCTGGGTCACTCTCGCACAGCCCTACAACTCTCTCTTCCCTTACCACAGCAATCACAGGAACCATGTTCTAAAGAATAAATCCCTTAGTCCCCAGCTGGGAGATGGTACAGAAGCCCTGAAGCAGTGCCAGATTCCCAGCATTGTAGGTTAAAAGGATTGTTCCTTTAACAACATACATACTCACACTCCTCTTTCTAATCATGTAAGGTAAATAATAAAAGTGGATGCTGAGCTATTGCTCTACTGTTAATACTTTCTTGAACACTCTTGCCCTTTTTGGGATTATTTTCTAATCACATGAGTATTTGTACCACATTTTCATTATGTTGGACTATTTTCATGGGAGTGTGGACAAATACTCCTTGATACATTGTCACATAAAGAATGACCACCATAAAAGCTTAAATACAAAGTGAAAAAGGAAGCATTCAATAGTTTATGCTGAGCACCATTAATATTGTGGAATTTTTTAAAATAAAGTCTACACATGAGATGAGCTGAGGAGTTTAAGAACTGCTTCTCTATTATTAAAGAAAGCTGATTAATTATAAATATGGACAAAAATTCTTCTGAGAAGAAATCCTGGAAAAATAAATGTAATGCTCATTAAGCAAGGAGTTTTTATCTTTCTTTTCAAAGCATATAGTCAACATGTATGAAAAAAATACCCAAGAGGATATATTTGCTAAAATAACACAATATTGCAGAAACATTTAGAAAAATCTGCAAGTGGTTTGTTAAAGGAAATTTTGAGATGCTTGGGAAATATTTTTAATATTTGAGCATGATGATATAGTAAGAGTGGATGTGGCCAAAGAAAGAATGCTGAGCCTGATATAGCCCATATCACAAAATCCCAAAATCACAGATGCTGGCGGGGTTGTGGAGAAAAGGGAACACTACAGTTTGCTGGTGGGAATGCAAACTAATACATCCCTTTTGGAAAACCATATGGAGAATAGTCAGAGATCTAAATATAGATCTACCATTTGATCCTGTAATTCCTCTGTTAGGTATATATCGAGAAGACCATAAATCATGCTATAATACAGATATCTGTACCAGAATGTTCATTGCAGCCCAATTCACAATCACTAGGTCAT
>CAUYQV010177784.1:0-28038 GCA_963574575.1 Galagoides demidoff
CTTCTGGGAAGTGAACTTGACTTGAAAAAAAAGTAGACTGTTTCTACATTCTGAAAATTTCAGGGCTTCCAAGTGCTCTTAGAGACAGATAGATGGAGGAATGGGTGGATGGAAGGAGAGATGGGTGGGTGGATGGATGGACTGACGGACAGACAGATGGATGGATGAATGGGTGGACGGACGGATGGATGATGGATGGATGGATGGGTGGGTGGATGAATGGATGGATGGATCAATGGATCAATGGATCGATGGCTGGCTGGGCGGATGGATGGATGGATGGACTGACGGACAGACAGATGGATGGATGAATGGGTGGACGAATGGATGGATGGATGGATAGATGGACTGATGGACAGACAGATGGATGGATGAATGGGTGGATGGATGTATGGATGGAGGTATGGGTGGGTGGATGGATGGACTGACGGACAGACAGATGGATGGATGGATGGGTGGACGGACGGATGGATGATGGATGGGTGGGTGGATGGGTGGATGGATGGATGGATGGATCAATGGATCGATGGATCGATGGCTGGCTGGGCGGATGGATGGATGGATGGACTGACAGACAGACAGATGGATGGATGAATGGGTGGATGGATGGAGGTATGGGTGGGTGGATGGATGGACTGACAGACAGACGGATGGATGGATGGATGGGTGGACAGATGGATGGATAGATCAAGTCTATGGGTGGAACAAACTATGTGCCAGAAACTACACTAAGTTCCTGGCATAGCTAATCTCACTTAATACTCATAAAAACCTTATATATTTGATCTGCTTATCCTCAGTTTACAAATGAAGTAACTACAAAGAAGATCTGAGGCCAAGTGTGGTGGCTCACACGTATAATTCTTACACTTTGATAGACTGAGGTGAAGGATCACTTGAGACCAGGAGTTCAAGACCAACCTGAGCAAAAGCGAGACCCTGTCTCTACAAAAAAGAGAAAGAATAGTCTTTCTCAGGTGTGATGGTGGACACCTGTATTTGGGAGGCAGAGAGAGGGAAAGAAAGGAAAGAAAGAAAAGAGAAGATAAATACAGTCAACCATGCCATATTTAGAGTGACTAAAAAATTACCCAGCAAGACAAGTGAATTATTGATCAGAGTATTGTCCACAATAAATGTCAAAGAAGTGGGAGGAAAACTTACCATCAATAAATAAGAGTCAAGAGCCAATTTCTGTGTAACATTCGTGACATTTTAGAGTATCAATGTTAGAACCATTTTAAAAGTCTCTAACATTTTAACCGTATGGTATCATTTATCAACATTTCCAATACAAATATTTTATCACTTTTTTCTTTTAGAAAATACAAAACGGTCAGCATAAAGAGCATGTGTGTGCTATTTCATAGCGTTTCAGTAAGATACGGGTTAGAGTTAAATCTACACAGCAAATAACTGGCTGTATAAATAACTAATAGATTTGACAGTTACACAGTGTTTGTTGGGAGGAAATGCTATTCAGTCTTCCCTTCTGGGGCAGAACTCTCCACTCACCGTGGTTCTATACATATTTCATGAACCAGCACAAAGTAATATGCTAATGACAGGCTGTTTACCCTGTGAGCAGGTGCAACCTCTGATGTTTTTTCATCTCTACTTATCCTTTAATGTTGGGTCAGTTAAGCCATTCTGAATTGTTCTTTCTTTGCTTCTGTCCCCTCACAGTTTCACCTGAACCTAAAATGGTGAGCGAGAGTCATCATGAGGCCCTGGCAGCCCCGCCAGTCACCACCGTTGCGACGGTCCTACCACATAATGCCACGGAGCCGGCCAGTCCTGGAGAAGGGAAGGAAGATGCCTTTTCTAAGCTGAAGGAGAAGTTCATGAATGAGTTGCATAAAATTCCACGTGAGTATTCCTTATGATAATTGGAGTGAAAATAAACAGCTAAAAATTACAACAGCCTTAGAAAGAAAGTAGAGCTCAAAGCAGAGATCCTCTTCACACACTGTAAGTTTATGGTTAGTTTTTTATTATTGGAATGGTAGTATTCCAATATAAAAAAAGTCATATGAATAGAACAATATTAATGTCTTTAAAAATACCTTATACATGAAGACCCAGTTCATAAACACATCTATATCTTATATTTAATGTCTTTTTTGTCATCTTCAGTATACTTTTTTCTCAAGTATATTAACGTGTAGGGGTGTACTGTAGGAGTTTTGGATTTGTATTTATGAAATTATTTTATTGCAAAGAAATAAACAAAAGCTAGCATTTACTTTCCCAATATCTCAAGTTTTATTTGCTGCCATTTATTTGTCTACATTTTAAAACCTTTTGCAGTTATTAAAAATTTTCTTTGTTGTTATTACGGAAAACTGGTCCCCTAAGTTTATTTGAATAAGTATAGCACTAAGTCCTCTCAGTGACATTTTTATTTTTACATTAACAGCTTAAATGATATGTATGTACAGTGTGGAACATGATGTTTAAAGTAGTTCTCAAACTACTCTCTTCATGTAGTTCTCATTTTGTGGTGAGAACATTTGACATTCACTCTATTAACATTTTTCAAGACTACAGTACAGATCTGTTAAGGTAATCATCATGTTGTATAATGGATTTCTTCAACTTATTCCTTCTGATATTTTATGTTTGGGGAACAAAATCTACCCCCTTTCACTCCAACCACCTCAACCACTGGTAACCACAATTCTGCTCTCTGCACCCATGGTATCAGCTTTTTTTTTTTTATAGTTTTGGCTGGGGCTGGGCTTGAACCCGCCACCTCCGGCATATGGGGCCAGCGCCCTACTCCTTGAGCCACAGGCGCCACCCTGGTATCAGCTTTTTTAGATTCCACATATGAATACGCTCCTCCAATGTTCGTTATTCCCTGCCTGGCTCATTTCAAATAACATCGTGTCCTCTAGGTTTATTCGTGTTGTATACAATAGCATTTATTTTCTATAGCCAAATGATAATCCCACTGTGTACATACACCGCATTTTCTTTATCCAGTCATCCATTGATGGACTTTTAGGTTAGAAGTGGATTTATTTGGAGGCACTAAATTCTGTTTCCTTGGCCTGTCAGTCTGATGTTATGCCAGGACCATGCTGGTGCTGCTAACTAAAGCTTTCTAGTATATTCTGAAGTATGAGACATCCGGGCATTATTTTCAAATTTGCTTCGACTATTCAGGGATTTATGTAGTTCCATACAAACTTTAGAATTTTTTTCTATTTCTGTGATGAATTTAATTTGTATGTTGATCAGGATTGTATCAAACCTATAGGTCACTTTGGGGGATATGGGTACTTTAACAATATTAATTCTCCCAATTCATGAACAAGGGCTACCTTTCTATTTATTTGTATCTTTTCCAATTTCTTTCATCTATGTTGTACAGTTCGGGGTATAGAGAAATTTTCCCCCCTTGGTTAAATTTATTCCTAAGCATCTTATTTTTTTTGTTGTTAGCTACTATAAATGGCAACGTTACCTTGATTTTTTTCAGATAGTTCACTATTAGCATTTAAAAATTCTTCTGGATTTTTGTATGTTTATTGTATGCAACTTTACTAAATTCCTTTATTAGTTCTAACAGTTTTTATATGGTGTCTGTAGGTTCGTCTATGTACAGATACCATAGGGTCTGGCAAAAATGGCACAGAGGGTGCCAAAAATGTACATAATTTTTAAGAAAGGAAAAATCTGTATTTACATTGTAATACTCTCATCACCTTTGACTTCTTCAATTACAAGACATACAAGATAAAACATACAAGATCACAAATGTTATCAGAACATATTAAGTATTACAATTTTAGTACAGATGTTTTCCTCTATTAAAGTGTATACTTTTTGTGGCATCCTCCCTATATGATCATGTCGTCATCAAACACACTTTTTGTTTTCTAATTAGGAGGTGTTTATTTACCTTCTCCAATTGCTTTAGCAAGGACCTCAAGTTAGAATAGAAGTGCTGAGAACAGGAATTCTCATCTTATTCAGATCTTAGAGAAAAACCATTCTACTTTTCTCTATTGAGTACGATATTAGCTGTGGGTTTGTCATATATGGCCGTTATTGGACGTTGGATTTTGTCAAACACTTTTCCTGCACCTATTGAAGTGACTATATGATTTTTTTCCCTTTCATTCTGTTAATGTGACATATCACATTTATTGGTAAATATACTTTGAACATCCTCGCATTTCTGGGTAAATCCCACTTGATGATGGTGATTGGTCTTTTTATTGTGCTACTGAATTCAAAGTATTCCTTCTTCTTTGATTTTTTTGGAAGAATTCCAGCAGAAATGTTATTGGTTCTTCTTTACATATTTTATAGAAATTGCCAGTGAAGAAATCAGCTCTTGGGCTTTTATTTGGTGAGAGAATTTTTATTACTAATTCAACCTCCTTATGCAAACTCCACCTGTTAAGATCTTCTGTTTCTTCACACTTCAGTAGGCTGTATGTGTCGAGGAATTTACTTTTGTTTCCTCTGAGTTGCCCAGTTTGTTGGCGTATAATTATTCATTATGCTATGTTGTCTCGTAGGATCCTGTATATTTCTGTTGTATCAGTTCTGATGTCTCCTTTGTCATTTCTTATTTTGAGTCTTCCCTCTTATGTCTTAGTAAGCTTGCTAAAAATTTGTCCATTTTGTTTACCTCTTCAAACAATTCACTCTTAATGTTATTGCTGTTTTCTGTTGTTTCTCCGATCTCTGTTTTATTTGTTTCTGCTCTGATCTTTATTATTCCCTTCCTTTTACTAACTTTGGACTTAGTTTGTTTGTTTTTCCCTTGAGGTGCCACATTAGGCTGTTGGAGATCTCGCTTCAATTATGATGTAGGCACTTACTGCTATAAATTTCCTTCTTGAAACTTCTCTTACTGTGCCCTATAAGTTTGATAAGTTGTATTTCGATTTTCATTCATCTCAAGAAATGTTTTAATTCTTTTCATTTCTTCATTGACCCATTAGTCATTTATGAGCATATTGATTATTTTTTATGTACTTGTAAATTTTCCAAAGTCCCTTCTATTATTGATTTCTGGTTTTACAGCATTGTAGCCAGAAAACAATATTTGGTATGGTTTCAATCTTCTTAAATTTGTTAAGACTTCTTTTTTGGCTTCATATATAATGTATCCACTATAATATTCCATTTACACTTGAAAAGAATATAGATTCCATAGCCATTAGAGGACATATTCTATGTATGTCTGTTGGACTCATTTGCTTCAAAGTATAGTTTAGTGATGATTCCTTAGTAATTTTCAATTAGATGATCTGTCCACTTCTGAAAGGGAGAGATGTTGAAATCCCCAAGTGTCACCATATTGCATTCTATCTCTCCTGTAAGGTCCATCAACATTCCCTTTATGTGTCAGGTGCCCCAACGTCAGGTACATATATATTTGCAATTTTTATGTCCTCTTGCTGAATTGACCCCTTTATCATTACATAATAACCTTCCTTGTCTCTCTTTTATAGCTTTTGTCTTAAAGTCTATTTTATCTACTATACCTATAGCTACTCCTGGTCTTTGATCTCCATGCCTTCACTTTTAATCTATGCATGTCCTTACAGGTGAACGGAGTCTCTTGTAGACAGCATATAATTGGCTTTTTAAAAAATTTATTCAGTCACTCTGTCTTTAGTTGGAGAAGTTAGCTCATTTACATCTAAGGTAATTATTGATAGGTAAGAACATACTACTGCCATTCTGCTAAATGTTTTCTAGTTGTTTTGTAGACCCTTTGTGTCTTTTCTCCTCTCCTTCCATCCTCCTTTATGGCTAAATGATCTTCTCTAGTGTGATTGTGATTTATTACCTTTCTTGTTGTGACTCTACTATAGACTTTTACTTTGTGGTTACTTTGAAGTTTTTTTAAAATATGCATAACAGGATTAGGCTAATAATAATTTAACTTTGAACACACACAAACCTCTACAGTTTTATCAATATTTCCCTTCCCCTTTCACATGTTGAATGATATCACAACTTACATATCTTCATATGCAGTCTTTACATGATGTATCTTTTAAATTATTATAGCTATGATGTTTGGGTTTTTTACCCTTTATGTAATGATGGTGCATAAATTACTTATATCTTTGTAAGTATTACTCAGTGTTATAGTATTATAGTATCTTTATAAGTAATACTGTGTTACAGTATTATAGTATCTTTATAAGTATTACTAAGTGTTACAGTATTCTGAATTGTATGGAGTACTTAGTGTTCCCAGTGAGCTTTATGCTTTCAGATGCTTTTGTGTTACTCATTAATATGCTTTCCCTTCACCTTGAAGAACTCTCTTTAGCATTTCTTGTAGGATAGTATTAATGATAATGAAATCCCCCTCTTTTGTTTGTCTGGGAAAGTATTTTTTAAGAATAGATGTGCTTTGTATTGACCAACCCCCAAATCATTGAGCAGCTCTTTAAAAAAAAAAAAAAGGGAAAAGGAAAAAGCTTAACATTGTGTACCTATTTTGTTGTTGTTGTTGTTGTTATTGATCAATCACATACATGGAAACGTGATTCATTTGAGTAGAATATCTTATCAAATTCTCGACTTGGTATTACTAATAGGGAGAATTGCACAGTGAACAATTATCAGATTGTTTCTCTTATTGGTTTCTTTTATTGTTTCTTTTGTTCTTTTATTTTGCCATCTAAATTACTGAATAAATTAATCTGTTAATCAGTTAATCATTAAAAAAAAAAAAAAAGAATAGATGTGCTGGTACAGTATTCCTTACTGACTATTTTCCTTTGGCACTTTGAATATACCATGCCACTGTCTCCTCACCTGTAAGGTTTCTGTGGAGATATCTGTTGCTACTTACACTGGAAATCCTTTATAAGTCATTTCTTTCGTTTCTTTTGCTGCTTCTGGATCTTCTTTCTGTCTTTGATCTTTAATAGTTTTAGAACAATATGTCTTGGGTAGTCTTATTTGGAATGAATCTGATTGGAGATCATTGGCCTTCCTATACCTTAATAGTTACATCTTTCTCCAGGGTTAGAAAGTTTTCTACCATTATTTTTTTTTAAATAAGATTTCTGCCCCCTTTATCTTACTCTTCTTCTTCTTCATGTCCTGTGATTCAAATAATTGCTCTGGTGATGTTGTCATATGAATCCTATAAACTTTGTTCATTTCTTTTCATTCTTTTTTTTTCTCCTCTAATGTAAATTTTCAAGTAGCCTGTCTTCAAGCTCAAGGATTCTTCTGCTTTATACATTCTACTGTTGATGCTATTGCATTTTTTATTCCATACATTGTATTTTTTTTCCATTTTTCATTTTGTTCATTATATCTGCTAGCTTCAAGAAGTCTTTTTGACTTTTTTATATTATTTAAATCCCTTAAATTCTCTGCTGGATCTCTTATCATTTATCTCATTTTTTCAAAAAATTTCCTCTTTATTTTCTTGAAATTCACTATGGTTTCTTACAACTGTTATTTTTGGCTTGGCATGGTGGCTTACCCTGTATTCCCAGCACTTTAGGAGGCCAAGGCAGGAGGATCACTTGAGGCCAGGAATTCAAGACCAGCCTCAGCATATATAATGGGCTTGGCAATATGCACCTGTAGTCTCAGCAACTCAGCTGAAGGGGGGGGGGGATCACTTGAGCATAAAAGTTTGAGGCTTCAATAAGCTATGATCATGCCACTGCATTCCAGCCTGGGTTGCAGAGCGAGACCCTGTGTAAAAAAAAGAGGGGAAAAAAAGTTATTTTGAATTTGGAGGGACTATACGTCTCTCTTTCTATAGAGTCAGTCACTAACACCTTATTTTGTTCATTTGCTGATCCATGCTTCCCTGATTCTTTTTTGTGCTTGTAGCCATCATCAATGTCTGCATATTCAAAGAAGTAGGTATTTATTCCAGGCTTCATGGACTGGCTTTATTTGGAGAAGCCCTGTGGCAGGTGTGGTACTAGTGTGCACCAGAAACCCAGGGCAGTGGCTGCCAGTATGGTGCTGCCAAAGCCTTGGGCCACTATAGCAAGTGTGGCCTTACAGCAAGTTGGAAACCTGGGGCACCTGCAGCCGGCAGGGCACTGGGTACATCAGCAGCCTGGTGTGACCGCAGCAAGATCAGTGCTTCCAGAATCCTAAGACAGTTTGGTTTCAATATGCTCAAGTAAGTGTGGCACTAGAGGAAGCCAGAAGCCTAGAACCATCTCAGAGCCGCCAAAAGATGAAAGTTTGCTACAAAAAGCACAGTTCAGGGACACCTGAAGCCCAGAGCTGCTGAGGACTATCTCCTGCTGGGGGCTGTCCAGAGCCCAGGGCTGCTGACATCAACCCAGAAGTAGTACAGGCTGGGAAAAAACCTAACGCTTGGGGCTGTGTGGTCCCACCTGGCACCAAAGCAAAAATGACATCTCATTCAGAGGATGGTTCCCAATATGCGGCCTCAGGGGTGTTTCTGGGGCTGACAGGCCTCAGGGCTGTTTCATTCTGACAGGCTAAGTATTGGTGTCCAAGACAAAGTCCTGTGCTTGCTATCCTCTCCTCCCCCATTCAGTGGGGGAAGTTGTATCCTGCTCCCCACTGTACTGACTACAGTTGGGTGAGGGTGACTCAGGTGCAGTAAAACTGTCCTTCTTACTCCCTTCCACATGTCTTTTCCTGTTATTGTGCTACCACCAGGTACTGCAATCTCCCCCCTGGGTTTCTTTTCCTCTCTGTTCATCACTAAGAAAATAATCAGCTGCAAAATAGTATGTACACAATTTGATTTTCATTCTTTAGTTTCTTTTAGCTAACTTTGCCTCATTCCTTCCCTGTGTCCCTTTATTGGGCACTGGAAATCAGATAATGATTCTGCTCCTCCATGGAAATTTGTTTTTGACCAGCTACCTAAAATAATAGAACGCCAAAGATTTGAATAATGTCCATTAAAAAAAAATACAATGATACTATACTCTCCTTGATTTCAATAGAAACAAACAAATAAAATTTTAAAATAAAAATGGTGTCATAAATCAGTGTTACAAACAACTTCATTATAAATACAGCCATGCAGTTTTATTAAGAATATGTAATGGTACACATTTTACACTTTCCTGTTATCCATTACAATTTTTACTGCCTGTGTAATTGAAATTTCTAATGGGATTTATACACAAAGAGTAGCACTAAATAAAAATAAAACATGTCCTTAAAATCAGATTCCTCTAGGTGCATACGTTATATAAAGGTTATCACTTTTGACTTGGCATAATACGGTGTGACGGTAATGACAGGTAACAAATTAGAATATTAATCGATTTCAGCCTCTGAACTAAATCTTGGCTATCTGGCAGATGTGTTTTTTGCAAAATTGATAGCAAACAGCTTTAGTCTGTCACTTGAAATTCCCACTTGAAAGAAGAGAGATGTCACAATGGCAAGGAGTGTGCATGTCATTAGTTGGGTAATCTGCACAGTCCAGCATGGAACATATTTAAACCAAATTGCCTGATGGTATCATCCATAACACCGCAGGACTTAAAATTTTAAAAATAAAGGGGGCAGGGGAGAAGGAAATGGTGAAGGCTAAACATTTTTATCTTTCAATTCATTCTAGGCACTGTTATCTAAATGAAGCAGACGAGGTTTTTCAGAATATTTCTTTATTTTGTAACTTTGATTTTAATATGACAAGGGCCACGCTTGGTTTGTAAAGCATGAACTCATGTCATCTGAATAGCTGTGGCTACAGTTTTGATATTCATGAGCTTCTTGAAGTAGAGTACAACTTTCCTTAAGCACAGCAGAAAGTCAAATAGCCAGAACATGACTCCTAGCCCAGAATAAGAGCCAGTGGACTAAGGGTAGTTGTATAATTCATGCAGAAATGCTATTGAGTAGACAGGTTAATATCAGGAATTAAAAACACGAGCCCTGGACATAGACTTTAGAGTTCAAATCTATAAACTCCCTTTGCGGCCATGGGCATGTTAATTAATTTTTGAGTTATCAGTTTCTTCCTGCATTAAATGGGGATGAAAATCATACCCCCATCTCAGGGTTGTTGGATAAAGGCCTCAATGCATGTGAAGTGCTTAGCAGAGTGTCTGGCACAGAGTAAGCTTTCTATAAATATTAGCTATTATTAAACTCAAGCTGTCATTTTAACAAGTCTATTTCTGTTTTTGAAAAGCCGTCTATTCAGGTCACCCAAATTGAGAAAATTCCAGAAACTTTGCAGCCAAATATATGTGCACAGCCTTCTTTAACCCACCCCAGTGATGCCTGTGCTGGGGAAACAAATTCCCTCTTGGCCCTTCCTCATGGCGTCATCTCCTCTAAATTTCCTTTTTTTTTTTTCCCCTCCTGTAACCTGACTTGCTCAGTCACCTCATTCCCTTTAGCCTACTCCTGTGCTCAAGATTCATGTATCTGAAAGTGGACAGTGGGTTTTGAAGGAATGCCAGTTTTTCTTTCCTCA
This sequence comes from Galagoides demidoff, assembly GCA_963574575.1. Taxonomy (NCBI): domain Eukaryota; kingdom Metazoa; phylum Chordata; class Mammalia; order Primates; family Galagidae; genus Galagoides; species Galagoides demidoff. The sequence continues at coordinate 10,439 of CAUYQV010177784.1, forward strand.
GAACTTCCTTCCCTTGACCGCACCTCCCCATCAAGTACCATCCTATCTTCCTCCTTCACATCTCCATCAACCTTATTTAGAGACATAACCAGGACCCTGACTTCTATTTATTAAACTCCTGTCAACAACACAGCCCCTTGCACTCTGAGTTCCATCCTTCAGGTTCTGTTGAAATTCCCTTTACTAAAGTCCCCAGTAATAATCCCGCAATGATAAGGGTTATTATCCACCTTCATTTGGACAGATATTTCTGCATCATCGTCACCCTTAGCTTCCATCTCCTGAAAAACTCTTAACTTCCAGGATTCCAGTCTTCTTTCCTCCTCTCCCTCCTCCCTCACCCCCTTCTTATTCTCTTGCATTAACTGGTCCTTCTTTCTCATTTTCTTTCCTGTCAAAGGTCCTTGCTTTCCAGGGTTTCATTTTGAAGCCCATTCTGTTCTGGGACACGTTATCCCTGGGCAATCTCATTCCCTTAGCATTTCAAATAAGAACTCTATTGCTCCCACCTCCCTGAGCTATTTCAGCACCAATTCTATATCTGCATCTCCTCCTGAAACACCTCTTGAAACCAGCCAGAGCTTCCTACTTCATGGTGTGCTCTGATGATTTGTTGTCTTCCTAGATTCTCTTTCCCCACTAACTCTATCACTCAAGAACCTGTTCTGATATCGCCACCTGGAAGAGAAGTTCCCTCACTTCCCAAGGCAGAAGTGTATGAGTCTTCTTCTATCCTTTCAAAGGTCTTCATTCAACTCTCCCACAATCTTAGTTACCTGGGGTTTTCTGCCTGTCTTTCCTACTAAAATGTAAGTAAATGAAGGACAGGTACCATTTCTCACATATCTTTGCATATCTTACATTTGAAATTGTCTGACACCAAAGGCATTAAGAAGCTGGGGATCTATGGGGTATTGTGTTGAGGTTATGACCAAGAGCAAAGCTCTTATTCCAATCTATGTGGCAGGTGAAAAGGGGGAGAGAGAGACGTTTTGCTTGACGGTAGGTTAATTTGTGCTAAAAACAACCATGTAGATATCAAATTACAAAAAAATTAACATTATACCAAACAGAATGGTCCTTGTACTAAGCTTGGAGAACTGTGATCCAGAAAGCAATCATTCTCCAAACTTTTTAGGGAACAATTCCCTTTGTTCAAGCACAGTATTACATGGGTACCTAACTGCACAAGATCTTAGCTTATTTCCTCATCTGCAGTTGATACTTTTAGTTTAATATTGATTCAAAGTATAGAAAATGTGTGTGTGAAGACCACGTGTTTTCAGAGTTACCATTAAAAACTTAACTCTATGGCAGAAAGTCTGTGAGTTCACCTAGAGGCGTGTTTGGCACTGCCCCTTACAGAACATTATAGATGTCTGTTGGTCATTTTCAGTATGCTAAAAAATGGGAGGGTGAGGGCAACTGCTGGGGGTTAAAGACCATGGCCCAGGGCCCTATACGTCCTGCAACACGTGGGACATTTTCACACAGTGAAGAGTTGTTCCACATCCCGCACGAATTTTAAAATCCCTGTGGGACATACACAGAGACGGAAACCCTTTCACAGTTCTCTGAACCTACAACTATTTTACACATGCACACAGGTATCCTGGCGTGGCTCTCCATTACAGGGAATTATTAATAGCTCTTGTTCTAATGCCCAGGTTAAATTTAATCTTTGATTTTCTTCTGATTCTTAAAACATCTTCTGATTGCCTTTTCTAAAGCCCTTTTATTCGTTTCAAGATTTGATTACTTCATTCTGTCATCTACTGTGCTGGACCTGAAAATTTTTGTACTCAAATACAAATTTTTGTAAGAAGGCACTGTCTTATTTTTCCTTTATATTGAAGGTGGCATATTTTATTGACTTTTTAATTATACATGTAGGTATGCTGTATTAGCTATTATTTACACTCTGAGACAGGGAAAAGTATAAAATGGTATCAACTGGGGCATTGCATATGATATTGATTTTGAAGAACAAATATGCAATATGACTCTATGGACGTCCTCTATTCAAGGTGGAAACCTAACAAAAGGATGCACCACTGCAAAGAATAGAAATTAGTTTGGCTAATAAATGCCACCTCAGGAAGGTGGATATGTGTGTCCTTGGATTTTGTTTCCTTCACAGAAGCCTGTTGGGCAGAAAATTTTCCCCAAATAATGCATGCCTTGAAAATAAACTAATAAACTAGTATTGAGGGGGTTTGTAAATTTCCAAAGCATGGGTCATATGGAGTAATAGTAAGCACGAATAATGCCACCCAGTGAATGAAGACCTCTGCTAAGTTACCAAACTTTAGTTACCTACATTCATTAGCATTTCAAAGATACAAAGAAAAAACACCTGAGGAAAATAGAGAGTGTGAATAACATTTTGGACCTCTATCTAAAATAGCTCAGGAATTACCTTATTGAGATACTGCATGTGTGTGTGTATATATATACACTTTATAATAGCTTTAAAAATCTAACATAGCAGTTGCATTGCAAAATACAGGCTACATTTGCACTAAGCAAAAGCCTGATGAAGAAAAACACATCTATAAGCCCAACAGCAGAGTGAGAGAAGCTGGGAGACCCCTGTTCTCTCCTTCCGCTAATGACTGGGTAGTCCCTTATTGCATAGCTGACCTGCAAGGTTTGTGCTAGTTTCTTTTAAATTAGATAAGGAATTTAGGAACAGAAACTGCAGGGAATTTGTGTGCCATACCAATATATTTTTAGCACTGAGTTTTTTTATTTTGACTTTCATTTATGATAATACTATAATAAAGGGATTTGTACTTTTTCTCTTCTGAGTCCACGTGTGTCCTCAGTCTGTCTTCTGAGTGAATGTAGATAACTTGGGCATAAAGACCAGGAAACTATTGGTCCATTTAAAGGTTTCCTCACTAAGCAACACTTTTCTTGAAGCTGTTTCCCTGGAGAAATTTTTAAATCACTTGAACCCTCTCTTTTTTTCTCTACTTTTTATGCTGTTTTCACACATGAGTTTACAAAAACAAAGATAATAGGACTGCAAATAATAGAAATTATTTTGACTAATAAATATGCCATTTTCTTAAAGTGTGTACCAATCCACAGAAACTGAGAAAAGAGCCAGGATCTCAGGGTAAAAAACCATAAACATAATCTGGATGAAAGTGGAATACATTACTCTTAGCAAAGCATCCAAGAATGGAATAGCATCAATCCTATGTACTCAATTCTCATATGGCAATTAATGACCTCGTACACAGTGAGGGGTGAGGGAAGGGGAGAGAAGACAGAGAGAGAGAAAAGGAGGGAGGAGGTGGGTGAAAGGAAGAGCAGAGAGAGGGAAGGAGGGAGGGGTTGGGGGTCTTGGTGTGTGACACACCTTTGGGGGGCAAGACATAATTATAAGAGGGACTTTACCTAACAAAGGCAATCAGTGTCACCTGGTTTCTTGTACCCTCAACCAATCCCCAACAATAAAATAAAATAAAATAAAATAAACTATTATAGTAGATCAAAAACATTACTGTTAAAATTATGTAAACACAACCCCCAAAATTCTTTGCTGTACTTTGAACACTTAAAAATGTTAGCACTTTGTCCGTAGTGCTATGTTAATCTGCCTCATCGCTGGTAACTGGCCTGGGTCAGGGAGCATTGTCAGCTATGATGAGACGCTGTGACGTGAGTTTGTTTATAGTCTGAGCTATAAGGTAGATCTGCCTAGGTACACGACTATGACCTTGGGCAAATCATTTGATCCCTCTGTAAAATGAAGATAATACCTCTGGGAAGGTGTGAGCAATGAAGTATAAACATATATAAAGTGCTTACAACGGTGTCTGGAATATCATGTTGGCCATATTTGAAATCCATCAGTTCTCCTGCTAACTTATAAAGCACCTATGTTCAAGGATAGATGTGCCATGCTGAGGAAGTCAAACAAAGCACACAATTTTAACTCCTTTTGGGCCTCAATAGCATTATACACTCAGAATTTTTCTGCCAGAAGGACTTCTAAATTAACAGGGCTTAGCAAGACATTGATGGCATCTCATGATATGATTTGATGGGCTCTTTCATGTGCTACGGCCTCAACATTGACTGTTCACCCTCACGCAGTTTGCTCAGCAGGACGGGACCTCTCAGAGTTACCAGAAGTGTTGTCTTTACTGTTTCTTGCTTCCAGATCTACACAGACTGTCCTGCCTGAAATTCCAGGCTTGCCACATCTTACCTACCTGGACTACTTCCAGTCATCCCTCAAAGCTCTACTTTTCTTTAAAACTTTTCCTGTCCCTTGCTACCAACTTCCTAAGCTACCATTAATCAGCAATTCTCCCTCTGTAACAAGTTTTATATGCTTACAACTTTTACTTTATGTTTTACTTAGCTTTTGGTGTTTGTCTTGTAGTACTGTATTATCTGCTTGAAGCCAGGGACACCATCTTTTCATCTCTGTGTCTCCAATCACAGCCAAAACCTGGATGTAATAGGCAGAATTGTTATTCACTTTTAGCTCAGATGATCTCATATTATCAAGAAAAAGACTTCCAAAGAGTCCTCTCTAGAAAAGGATGAGGGAGGGCGTAATAATCAAAGGTGGTGCCAAGGTTAAGCTGAACCAAGGGCGGGCAACCTTCTAGTGCCATTTCGCTTTGCCCTAAACCACTCTGCACTCTACAACCCTTTTCCTTTACTGCCTCTCTATTTTCTTCCCCCTTTCTTCATTGCTATCGTCTACTCTGTTTTCCTTTCTCCTTACCAGTGGTTACTAAAAATGTTCTTTCTTTGTTTTGTTCTCATTGGCCTGGTCCGATTCAGAGTCAAGATACAAGCAGCCACCAAACTGGTCCTACATTTTAACAGTTCTCTCTAGGAGCATTTTTTATTCAAGTATAGATCTGTGACTCAGTATAAATTTCATCTTTTAGTTAAATATAATGTATTGTGGCTGGGCACAGTAGCTCACACCTGTAATCCCAGCACTTTGGAAGGCCAAGGCACAAGGATCACTTGAACCCAGAAGTTCAGGACCAGGCTGGGTAACATAGTGAGACCTGATGTGTACAAAAATAATAATAATAGTCAGATGTGGTGGTGCACACGTAGTCCCTGCTACTCAGGGGGCAAAAGCAGGAAGATCAGGAGTCTGAGTGATCTGTGATCATGCCACTGTACTCCAGCCTGGCAGTAGAGGAAGACCCTGTCCCACAAAACTAATACTAAGAATAACGTATTAGAATGCCTGGGAAACAGGACATGCTTGTTTCATATGACTATTGTTAATGACACAGCCCAGTGTCCTGTCTCTCACTGAGAAAGCTGAAAAGATAGCTGGAAATGTTACAGTGGCTTTTCCTACAATGGGTGCTTTTGCGAGGTTTGCTTCGGTAAGTAGCTGTTTTTAGGAAACTTCTCTGAGTCTCGGTCTGACCTTGTCAGGCAGACAACCCACACAGCGGTTCAGTCTTTCAGCGACTATTGTTTGTTGATACTGCCACAACCGTGCATATCGTAGGAAGTGGTGCCTCAGCATGGCCTTGCCAGCCATCTTCTGCCCATGCTGATTGGGACTGTCCCATGTCACCTCACCCTTTCCCCAGCTGCTGTCACTCACCCACCTTTCTTTTCCAGATGCACGAATCTGGCTCTAATGCGATCTCCCTGGCCCCCTTCCAGGTCCTCATCATTAGTGAATCTGTCTCGCTATTTTGCATTAAGTATTCTCCAGCTATCACGCTACTGCTACTGACATGGAGGCCAGAATTCTTCCACAACAGCGTGGTTTTAATAATCTTTCTACACGGTGAGCACTGGGTGATTTTGCCAGTGCTTCAATTACAGAAAAACATAGAAGCAGTTTCCCAAACTCAGTTCTGCTGCTCTAATTTTCCTTTGGAGACTGGTGCCAATTTGCCTCTTATTAGATTACTTGATTTGACGATTCACACATAGTTGAACGCAAATGTACCAGGGGCACCTACTCCACACAGCGTCTCCTTACTGAAACTCGCTTCTCCTCGGCTTAGGATGCCGTGTTCTCCAATTCTCTCCCTGTCTTTCTGAAAACTCTGTCTTTTTCTTCCCGCCTCCTCCAAGAGGAGGTGCTTACCAAGGATCCACCTGTGGTATGCTTCTACCCCTGTGATTCTTTATAATTGCAGGATTTCCAATACTATCTCTATGTAAATCACAAAAAAACTCAACCCCAATTCTTGATTTCTCTATTGAAATAGAGAATCTATTCTTTTTAAGAATTAACTTTATTGAAGACTGGTTTATATACAGAAAGATCCACCTGTTATAAATGTGTATTTCTGAACATTTTGACATGGGCCTGCAGTATAATCATCACTCAAAAAATTGCCTCTGGTCCCTTTCCAAGCAATTCCTGCCTGACTCTCTCTAGTTCTAGACAATAATTGATCTGCTTTCTGTTACTGTAAGTTAGTTACAACTTTTCTAAAATTTCACGTAACTTATATGGATTTGATTTTCTTCGCTCACCTTATGGCTTTGAGATTAGCCTGTGTTCTTGTGAGTTTCAGAAGTCCATCCCTTTTTATTGCTACGTAGTGTCCCATTGTATGAATATCCACAATTTCCTCATCCATGTGTCTGTTGACAGATGTTTAGATTCCTTCTGTTTGAGGTTCTTAAAAATAAATATTCCTATGCAAGTCTTTAAGTGGACATACATTCATGTTTTCATTTCTCTTGGGAAGTATCTAACTGTGGAATAGCTGTGTATGGTAGTGTGTTGGTCCGTTTTACATTGTTCTAAAGGAATCCCTGAGACTGTAATTTATGAAGAAAAGAGGGTTATTGGCTCTTGATTCTACAGGCTGTACAAGATGGTTGGCACCAGTATCTGCTGCGGGTGAGGGCTTCAGGGAACTTCCAGTCAAGGTGGGAGGTAGAAGGAGAGCTTGCGTGTTACATGGCAAGGGCAGGGAGGAAAGGGAGGGAGGGTGAGGCCAGGTTCCTTTAAACAACCAGTTCTGGAATGAACTGTTAATGCAAAGTGAGAATTCACTTTATCCTGCAGAGGGCGCCAAGACATTCCTGAGGGATCTGCCTCCATTATTCAGACACTTCCCATCAGGCCCTACCTCCAACTGTGGGGATCAAATTTTAACCTGAGAATGGGGGAGGGGGGCAAACATTCAAACCATATTAAGTATTACTTATTCTAGTTTATTTTTTAAACAAATCCCGCAATCTGTTTGCTAAAGTGCTTGACTTATTTGCCTCCCCATAAGCAATGTATGAGAGGTCCAGCTGCACACTCAGAACTATCAACCTTTTTCATTTTAATCATTCCTTTAGTTTCTTTATTCAAACCCTTAAAGCTTAATTCAAAAGTTAACTATGCCATAAAGCTTCTCCTGAATACCAGTGTTACTCATTTAATACACTTACCATCTTCTGTCAAGTTGTAGTAGTATTAAGTTCTTTTCTCACTTTCTTTACTAGATGTTAAGTTCTTAGAAGATAGCTGGAGAGTTTGACCCATCCTGATATACCACAGACTATGTGCTCTGTGCCTTACCAAAAGTAAGCAGTCAATAAACATAGATAGCCTGGAAAAACAGATTGATGGGGGATACAAAATTGTATATAAGTCATTATTCTATGACCTAATGTGAGAAAAAGACTCTGCTTGGGGTCAACGATAGCAAGAACACAATGCGTGCTAAAAACTAACAGGTATGTGGAGGAGTCATCAAGGAGTGATTCCAATTAGTCTAGCAAGACTCACCATGTCAGGCTAAGGAGCTTAGATTGTATTTAATAGTTAAAGAAGAGCTAGGAGCCATTCAAGATATTGAAACAAACAAGTAACATAATTACAGTTTTGTTTGGGAACATCAATCTGGCAGTGTGTGGGTAGGACAGATTGTGAAGGGAGAACCCGGAGAGCGAGACGGGCAGGAAGGAGACAGTTGAGGGAACACTGGAGCAGGATAATGAAAGCCTAAATCCCTGGGAAGAGGACAGGACGGACGTGACAGCCTCTGTGAACACGCTGCTGACAGGCACTGCGTCTGGGCCCGAGGTGTGTGGAAAAGAGAAAATGAAATACAGTTCCAAAGACGCTGGGTAACCATTCCAGGGACAGGCCCTGCGGGGAGAGGGGGATGCGAGAGGGAGGCCAGCGTGAGACCCTGCGATGGAAGCGTCGACCACCTCCAAGTTCAGCTGTAAAAGTGGATGCTTGTCATTGGTAAGAATGGGTAAAGGAGGAAAAAAAAATAAAAAACAGAGAAAGCCAATGATAAATTCTTCAAATACAAAACTCACGGAAGAGTAGAGAAGTTGATGAGCAGATAAATGAGCCGTCCGAGAGTGCTGTGTGGAGCACAGCAGCAGAGTTCCATGAGCTCCAAACAAAAAGAACACGTCTGAGAAATCGCAGTCAATTCAATTCAAAAGAGATTCTTCTTAATAAATTGTTTGAAGTCTGGGAGAAAAAAAAAATGGTGCAAACAGGCAATCTGTTCTCCTCGTGTTCTCAGCCCACCAGGGGAGAAGCAGACTTCACCACCACCCTCACGATTACCAACAATTTTCTGAGTCTTTGTTCAGGCCCTGGTCTATACATTTAATTACAACGTCAACAACCATTTCTTGGCTTGGTGCCTACAGCTCAGAGGCTAAGGCACCAGCCACATACACCAGAGCTGGCGGGTTTGAATCCAGCCCAGAGCCTGCCAAACAACAATGACAACTACAACCAAAAAATAGCCAGGTGGTGGAGAGCACCTATAGTCCCAGCTACTTGGGAGGCTGAGGCAAGAGAATTGCTTAAGCCCAATAGTGTGAGGTTGCTGTGAGCTGTGACACCACATCACTCTACCCAGGGCAACAGCTTGAGACTCTGTCTCAAAACAAAAAAAAAAAACAAAAAAAAAAAAACTGTTTCTTCTAACAACCCTGTCAGGTATACATTTATGCTTCCAATTACACAGGGGAGTAGAGTCTCAAAAATAATAAGCAAGATAAATTTAGTGCAGCACACAATGCAATAAATATTAAAGTGAGGTACAAGTAAGCTGGGCACACAGGAAAGAGAACTGGCCTGGAAATGACAGAAGAGAAGTTATGAACGAGGTAGCATTTGGATTAGGCCTTGAGCCAGACAAATATCTGCATCACCGTGGTCTTGGTAGACAGCCTTCCATACTGCATAGGGCAAGTACCATCACAGAGTTTGGGGGTTAACGGTCAGGGGGTATAACTGGTTGCTGGACAATGCATTACACATCCTACGAGGTGCTGCAGTAGGATCTGAGAGGTGTGGTTGGAAGAGAAAGCTGCAGCCCCATTTCTGAGGACATTTAGTGCTTCGCTAAGCAGGTCCTAAACTAGTCTGCAGACTACAGGCCTCAGTGGGCTTTAAGGAATCGAGTGCAATCCAACTTAATTTTTTCTTTTTTGACCATGAAAAGAAATAATTGTAGACATAAGCATCGGTCACGGTGAATGCTGCAAATAGACCACAGAAGATTATGCCTGAGGAAAGGCCCATGGATTGGGATCTCTTGGTGACCTTGGAAAAACTTGTTTCATTAGAGAGAGGGAATCAGAAGTCAGCTTGCAGGGTGCGGAGTGGGGAGGGAAGAAGTTAGAAAGGGAGAACGGGGAACACTATCTGCTCTCTCCCACAAGAGCAGAAATGGAATTATAGCCCATGCACTACAGGATGCGGGGAACTGAGTAAATGCTGAGGTAGTGAATAGAATAAGGGAAAAGAAAGATTTTCATTATCAAAGGCAGAGCTAACTCCTCCCTGGTTACTTCCACAGGCAGTACACGCCCCTGGTGTCATCACTAATCCCTCCTATGTTTGGGAACCTGGGATAGAGAAGCTAATGATAGTCCACTGGTACCCTGAGTATGAGGAGTCCTTTCTCATAGTCAGACGGCTGATTTGTTTTGATTGTGGACAGTGTTCCTGAGGCTGCATGTTGACACGTTCACTCTGCTCTTCCTGTTTCCTTGGTCGCATTCTCCCTGTCCTTGGACTCTGCAAAGACATCACACTTTATAGCACTTGCCAATTTTATTCTTATGCTCTAGTTATTTGCCTTCTTTTTCCAAATTATTCTAAGCTTTGGCAGTGCTCCTAGAGCGTAGGCACTAAATACTTATTGACTTGAAATAATGTTGGAGACGATGTTTCACTATTATAAATATATGCCAAAAAATTGCCTCGTGGAGACAGGTTGCAGTGGCTTTCTGCTGCTGTATAAAAATTTACCCAAACCTATGCCCCAGGTATAACGATGAGAAAAATAGCAGACAAATCCCAATTTAGAGACATTGTACAAGACCCCCAGCCGGTACTTCTCAAAATTGTCAAGGTCATCCAAAACAAAGAAAATCTGCAAAACTGTCCCAGCCAAGGGGAGCCTAAGGACAGGTGGGGACCAAATGTACTGTGGTATCCTGGATGAGATCCTCGGGCAGAAAAAAAAAAAAAAAAAACAGGTAAAAAACTAAAGAAATCTGAATGAAGTATGGGCTTTAGTTAACAGCAATGTATTTATGTTGCTCCATTTATTATAATAAATGTTCCATGCCAATTAATGTAGGTGTTAATAATAGGGAAAACCATCCTTCAGAACTGTGAGAGAATGAATCTCTGTTGTTTTAAGTCACTTGGTTTGTGGCAATTTGTTAACAGTTTAATTGTGGTAATAGCCGCCATTTACTGAGTATGCTCCAGTAATACACAGGCTTTGTGTGTCATCTCATTTATTCCTTCCAACAACCCTGTGAAGTAGATGCTGGCATTGTCCTCAGTGTAGAGGAGAAATTGAGGACAGGGAGATTTAGTAAGCAAAGTCCTTCAACTGCTAAGTAGCAAAGCAGAATTCAGAACTGAGCCTGGTGGTCCCAGACCCAGCCTGGTTCTCTGCAACCAGATGCTGCCACCGCCTCCTCCCGGAATGCCCACAGCAGGGCTGTTTTACTTAATATGGAACTTGCAACTTTTCTCCCACAATGGCCTCCAAACTTTGAAGAGAATAATCTTTCCATTTCATTGTGTTTTCAAGATTTATTTTCCTCTGCTGCTTGTTAAAGAGAATTTCTTAAATTACCCGACTGCGACCACACGCTTTGTCACAGTGCGGTGTCAAGCAAACATCAGGCAGAGGGTATTTTTTTCTCACGCTGATGCAGCTTTGCTGCTAAATTAAGATAAGAAGACTTGTTGTGAGATCCCTTTCATGCTTATTTATTACATTAAATCCTAAAACAAACTCAGCACAAGAATAAATTTGAGAGCCTTGCAAGCACGGCTCGCTGAAGTGGGAGATTCATTACAGAAAATTGTGTTCCTTTTCTCTTTTCCAAAGTCAAAGATCATGAATCTTTATTACTGGCAAGCAGGAGGTCTCTCAAGCTAAACCCACCCTGGACTTGGCTTTTGTTTGGGGGGGAGGTGTTTTACTGTTCTTTGCATTGATTTTATGTTGCCTCTATTCCTGTGCCTGAAGTTTTTTCTTCAGTTTCTTCTGGGATGTCTTTTCCTCTTGTGAAACCTCCACTTCTGGTTTTGTAACAATTTGTTCCTTTTCAGTAAGGACCATCCTGACATGGAGGGGGGAGCTTGTGTTTGGGTTATCCACCCATGAGCTTTGTAAATTCACGACACATCGTGGGTGCTTTGTTCATTTGGATATGCTCAGTGACTAGAGAATCTGCATCTAAACACCAAGTTCAGCATTACTGTGTGCATTTTTAAGCATGTCCAGCAAAAATTCAGTTAGTTTGGGGGGCCACTGACTGTGTGTCCAGCCCCATGGTTTGGCCTGGGCACACCTACCAACTCCACTCTGTAGCACACTATTTCTTTAAAGCAACATCTTTCACACACCTGCTGACTCTTCCTCCATGCCTTGATGGCCAGGGCAGTTTCACTTGTGTTCTTAAAGTGGCCATGACCATCTAAGCCTCTTGACGTGCATGATTTTGTGGACTTTTCTGGGTCAAGTGAGTAGCAAACCATTTCCACAGATCACCTTAGGCTGCTTGGGGGAAGAGACAGAGTTGTTTCTTGTAATAATAAACCTTAATTGTAATTTTCATTTCAAGCGTCTATTCCTTCTATGTGCTATAAGCATTTCTTGGAAATGAGAAACTAAGTGGACAGGGCCTTCAAAAAGGAAAAAAAAAAAAACGGCAACAGGACAATGATCAGAAAGAAAGAGAGGAAATAGCAGGCGTGGATGGCAAAACTTGTAAGATGAAACATAGGCTTGATCCCACCAATCACCCTCCCTCCACCCATCCTTCCCTCTCCCTTCCCTCTCCCCTCTCCCCTCTCCCCATATTCTTGGACTATAATTGGTTTCATGTAGGCCTGAGTACATTGGATACTTTTTCTTCCATTCTTGAGATACTTTGCTAAGAAGGATATTTCCTCAAGGTTCCAGTTCTTATTATTTATTTCCTTGTCTTGTTCCTTCACCTGCAGGGATGACAATGGAGTCCTCTGCTGTGGCAAGTCACTGGGTCCCTTGCCATTTCTTCCTGTATTCCCTTTATCAGAATTTCTTTGGATGTCTGGGTGAATTTGGTTTCCTGCTGAGACCCTGATTGTTACACTGTGTCTTCTCAACTCAATATCCACTGCTTTTCCCCTCTACCATCTGCCTCAGTAATGTGGGAGCAGGAATCAGGGGTGCTTTCTATCTGATCTTTAAGTCAGTTTTGGCAGGGAACTTTGTATAAAAATTGTGGTAAAAGAGGTATAACATAAAATTTACAGTCTTTTTTTTTTTTTTTTTTTAGACAGAGTTTTACTATGTCACCCTTGGAAGAGTGCCATGGCATCACAGATCCACAGCTCACAGCAACCTCAAACTCTTAGGCTGTTGTTTAGCTGGCCCAGACTGGGATCGAACTCACCAACTTTGGTGTATGTGGCTGGCACTGTAACCAATGCTATGGGCACCCAGCCAAAATTTACCATCTTAATAGTACAGCAGTGCATAGTTCAGTAGTGTACACTGACAGTGTGCAACTGGACTCTACAACTATTTCCATATGGCCAAACTGAAACTCTATCCCATTAAACAACGCTCTACTTCCCCACCCCCATCCCCGACAACTGCCATACTACTGTCTATGAAGTTGGCTACTCAAGGTACCTTTTATGAGTGGAATCATACTGTATTTGACTTTTTTATTCTGACTGGCTCATTTCACTTAGCATAATTTCATCAAGGTTCATCGACATTGTAGTATGTGTCAGAAAAATAATATTATATTTTATGCACATACCATATTTTGGTTATTGTTCATTTGTCAATGAACATCTGAGTTGCTTCTACCTTTTGGCTCTTGTGAATAATGCTGCTATGAACACAGATGGACAAATATCTTTGTGAGATCTTGCTTTCAGTTCTTTTGGGGATGTACCCAGAAGTGGAACTGAGGGATCATATGGTAAATTTGTTTTTAATCTTTTGAGGAATTGCCATACTGTTTTTCATAGTGGCTATACCATTTTACATTTCCATTAAAAGCACGCGAGAGTTCTAATTCCTTTACATCCCCACCAACATTCTCTATTTTCTATTTCCTTTTATTATTATTATCCGCCTTAATGGGTGTGAGGTAGTATCTCATTGTAGGTTTAATTCACATTTACATAATAGTTAGAGATGTCAAGCATCTTTTCCTGTGCTTTTAGGCATTTTTATTTCATTAGAAAAATATCTATTCTAGTACATTGCTTATTTTTTTAATTGGGTTATTTGGAATTTTTGTTGTTGACTTGTAAGAGTTCTTGATATATTAACCCTTTATCAGAGATGACATTTACAAATAATTTTCCCCATTCCACAGGTTCCTTTTTTGCTCCGTTAGTTGTGTCCTTTGACACACAAATGCTTTACATTTTTATGTAGTCCATTTTATCTATTTTTACTTTTTGGTTACCTGTGGTTTTGGTGTCATGTCCAAGAAATCATTGTCAAATCTGATGTCAGTAAGCTTTCTGCCTGTCTTCTCCTATTTTATAGTGTAGCTTTTATATTTAGGTTCTTGATTCATTTTGAGTTCAGTTTTGTATATAGTATAAGGTGAGGCTCCAACTTAATTTTTTTGCATATGGTTATCCATTTTTCCCAAGCCCATTTGTTCTTTCCCCATTAAATGTTCTCGGCACCCTCATTGAAAACCATTTGACTATATATATGAGGGTTTTATTGGGATCTTCATTCTATCTTATTGGTCTCTATGTCTGCCTTTTTGTGCCAGGGAATCTTTTACGGAGAGTTCTAAATATATATATATATTTTTTTAGTATAGTGGATTTACTCACCCACTAAGGTATAGAGTTTTAGGGGTGGGGTAACAGAGCCAGGAGAGGAATCATATGGAAATATCTGGAATGTGAAGAAAACCTGTCAACTAATAACATCAGCAGTAGGACACTCAAGAAGAAAACAGGTTAACCAGAGCTGTTAATTTGGACACACTTTTAAAAAGGAGCTCACTCACATCGAAAAATCCTTAAACAGTTCAGATTCAAGAAGGTGAGATTTAACTTGGTTTGGGAACTTTGAGAACTTGACATACATTTTCTTGTAGAATGAAGGCATATGTGCAAAGCAATCCTGAGCAAAAAAAACAAAACTGGAGCCATCACACTACCTGCCTTTAAAATATATTACAAGTAACGAAAACGGCTTAGTTGTGGTATAAAAAGAGACACACAGACCAATGGAATAGAACAGAAATAAATCCATGTATCTACAACGAACTGATCTTTGGCAAAGTTGCCAAAACCATACATTGGGGAAATGACATCCTCTTCAATAAATGATGTTGGGCAAATGAGATATCCATATATAAAACAATGAAACTGGACCCGCCATCTCTCATCATATACAAAAATCAACTCAAAATGGATGAAAGTCTTAAATGTAAGAACATAAATTATAAAATGACTAGATGAAAATGTAGGGTATACTCCAGGACATTGGCACAGGTAAAGATTTTATGGCTAAGATCACATACAGGCAAGAAAAACAAAAGTTGTCAAATGGGAATATATTAAACTAAAAAGCTTACATGTAGCAAAAGGAAACAGTGACCGAGTGAATAGATAACCCACTCTGAATGGGAGGAAATATTTGCACACTATTCATCTAACGAGTGACTAATAACCAGAACATACAAAGAACTCAAATAACTCAACAACAAAAATCCCAAATAATCCCATTAAAAAGTGGGCAATCTGAATAGGCATTTCTCAAAAGGAGACATACAAATGGCTAGCAGGTACATGAAAAAAATGTCCAGTGTCACCAATCATCAGGGAAATGTAAATCAAAATCACACTGACATGTCATCTTACCTAGTTAGAATGGCTACTGTCAAAAAGAGGAAAAAATACAGATGCTGGTGAGGAGGCAGAGAAAAGGAAACTCCTATACACTGTGGGTGGGAATGTAAATTAGTATATCTATGATGGAAAACAATATGGAGGTTTCTTAAAAATTAAATATAGAACTACCATACAATCTACCAATCCCACTATTGAGTACTTATCCAAAGGAAAAGAAATCAGTATATCAAGAGACACTTGTCTTGCAAGTTTATTGCAGCACTATTTACAATAGCAAAGACATAGAATCAGCCTAAATGTCCATCAACAAGATGAATGGATAAAGAGTATGTGGTATATATATTTCATTGTGTATGAAATACTACTTGGGTATAAAAAGGAATGAAATCCTGTCATTTTCAGCAACATGGATGGAACCGAAGGTCATTATGTTAGGTGAAATCAGTCTAGGCACAGAAACACCAATATTGCAGGTTGTCACTCATATGGACGAGCTAAAATATTTGATCTCATGGAGGTAGAGAGTAGAATGATAGATACTAGAAGCTGGGCTGTGTGTGTGTGTGTGCATGTGTGTGTGCAGGAGGAATGAAGACAGATTGGTTAACAGGTACAAAGATACAGTTAGAAAGAATAAGTTCTAATGTTTCATAGCATAGTAGGGCAACTATAGTTATCAACAGTGTATTATATTTTAAAAAATAGCTAGAAGATCTTACAGGGGTACAAGTGAATCTTTCTAAAAGTAGAATATAGATGTCTTGACATAACAACTAGGAAAATGACATGAAGGCCATGTTAACCAGTTTGATGAAAATATCTCAAATTGTATATCAAAATACCACACTGTACCCCATGATTGCATTGTTGCACACAGCTATGATTTAATAAAAAAAATTTAGCTAGAAGAGAGAACTTGAATTGTTCCCAAAACCTAGATGTGATATATTCTCTAGGTGATGGATAGCCTTGATATCTTGACTTGATCATTACACATTCTATGCATGTGTCAAAATATCACATGTACCCCATAAATATACACAAATATTACATGTCAATAAAAAAGAAGGCATATATGGTGCCTTCTTTGTAAAGCCAGATCATAAAAGACGAAGACTATGTTCGAAAGACTGGCTATTAGTCATGAAAAAAGGCCTTTACTCTTTGAAAGGCAATGAATTGAGATAACCATTTGTTTGATACATTTTGAAAGCAAGTACTGGAGTGAAAACAGATTTAGTTTGAGGATCAATGAGGAGACTGGTGAAGAGCTGGAGAGTCTGCAGGGGCCTTCCTGGACAGGGGAACAGAGCGGTTAAGTGAAAAACTTCAAGGTCAGATAATCTGAATCTAGCTATGGGACTAAGGTATTTTCAGCTGTAGTTTTATCTATAAAACAGTGACAGTGGTGTCTACGTTTTGGTGTTGTAGTGAGGACTAAATGAAATTCTGTATGCTTAGCACCTATCATAGCACTTGGCCCATAGTTAGGGTTGACTGTTCCCTTACATTTAAAGGGCTATACATGTTAATGGCACCAGTTCTGATGGAAGGGTATCTAAAGCACTATCACTTACCCCTTTATTGAAAGCTAATAGAGGAACGTCTAGTTGGGGCTATATGAGTGGATGATGGAGAGCTTTTGCTGGTATAATAGATCAAGAGCTGGCCTGAAGGGAGATAAAAGAACAGGGAGGAAGAAAGTGTATGTGTGTATATAACAGAATCTTCTTTCTTTTTTTTTTAAAATTTGCTTTAAATACTTCTTTGTACTCAGATTCTGCCCCAATCCTCAACCTAAGATACCCCTACGATACTTACTCCCTGCTTAGGGGACACAAGGAAAAACTACACGCAGCCTTAAGAGGTAGGACAGTGCAGTAAAGACTATAACAAAACAACAGAGTGTGTGGGTAGCCTTTAAAAGTCATAAGAAAGAAAGGATCTATAAAGGCTGAGGAGGGGAGGCTCCATGGAAGCAGTCCTCTATGTGGTCCCTTGAAGACAGTAAGTATTTGTATAGGCACAGGAAAGAGGGGAGGGAAGAGAACTGAAGGTATGGAGAACAACAGAGGCAGGGAGATCGCTACAGAGAGTGGTGGGGGTCACTGAGGAGACCGATCTGTACAGAGCATATTTGGGAGACTAGGGAGAAAAGGGCACAGAGCAGTGTGAAAACAGATTAGGCAGAGTTTTTAATGCCAAAGTTGGGAGGCTGGCCTTGATTGGAGACAACAGA